>CM065395.1:32837500-33024789 GCA_033060915.1 Euryodendron excelsum
GCTACTCAGATTAGGTTTGGAGAAGTGTGTTGGGCTTTAAATAGGCACAAAACCCCTAGCGGCGTGATTCTAAAAAAAATTCAAATTTCGCATAGCTCGATCCCTCGAGATCTCACGAGCTTAATCCCCAGATTTTGCATGCTTATTATTTTTGCCATTGATATCCCGTGACATCCCACGAGGATCCCGTAAAGTCCTGCCTATTTAGCATGCTCACTGTTTTTACTCTCGACATCCTGCCACATCTCGCAAGAACCTTCGAAGTCCATCGATGTCTCTCGAAGTTCATATATCTACCCAAGATGTATCATATAAGTCTCTCTTAGCACGAGTTTGCATGAATAAGCTTCAAATCCATTTCGAATGCTTGTGATTGATTTCCTAATTTTTCAAATTACATCAAACTTGAGTTGCCACGAAATTTAGCCAATTGCATAACCTTACATAATACATGGCTGATTGTTGGGGTCTCATCCATATTTGATATTATTATTTGAAGTGATCGGTTACAAGATTGCATTAATGTTGGAATATTGTTATTGGGTCAATTATGTATAATATATGTGCTGCTACAAATATGTAATGTTATTTTGTGTTTGGTTATAGCACATGATTAGAGTTATTATCTTACTAACCTTGTTTTGATTTGAGAATTAGTTCATTCATTGTTCCTTGGTTGTGGCAAAGAGAAAGACAGCAAGATAATCATTCTTCAAATACTATCACATGAAGATATATATGTATTGAAAACATCTCGAGAAATTTGAACGTTGCAAGGGTTTTTATCTCGCTTCTTATGGACATCTCTTGCAAGGTGCAACAAATATGAGAGTGCTACAACTCTTTTGCCTTATATTCTCGGCTAATGTTAGCCAGTTGAAATTCATAGGTTACTACTGGTATCCTTGGTACTATGACTGGGTCTACAACATGAATTGACAATTCTGTCTTTATGAAATTCTCTATCTTAGATGT
Organism: Euryodendron excelsum; assembly: GCA_033060915.1. NCBI lineage: Eukaryota > Viridiplantae > Streptophyta > Magnoliopsida > Ericales > Pentaphylacaceae > Euryodendron > Euryodendron excelsum. The sequence goes on from CM065395.1 coordinate 32,838,476, forward strand.
GAAAAAGTTATGGTAGTTGACCAAGCGGTAAGAAGAGCTCATTGTGGCCTTCTGACCTCATCGTCATTCCGAATAGCTGTTAACGATATTTATGATATGGTCGTTGATTCTTGTGGTTTAAAATATAGTTTAGTGCTCTCGTAATTAACTTTTGGAAATGTGGGGGTTTAAATGACATACCAATTGATATTTTAATATGGCATGAAAGACTACTAATCTTTTGTTTGTTAGAGATTTTTGTTTAGGAAATTTGCAGGGACATGAGATGTTTTATTTGTGGCATTGCAAAGAGATTTATTGATTGGGAGTCCTGATCAAAAGAACTTACATGTGGATTTAATTCTATCTATATCTTGATATGTCATTCAGAATTTGTTGAATATGTGATTTCTTTTATGGTCAAGGAGACTGGGATTTCTATCAGCAACTTTTATGATATTCAGATGGTATTCTCCATGGCATTATTTATATCTGGTTCCAAATTCCATGGTTTATTTGGACTCGACAAGAAAGGACTGCAATTATTCATCATTGTATTGTTCATATTGGAAGATATGACAGGTGGCACCACTATAACAACATTTGGGAGTGTTTTCTCAATGGGATATTTTCTATGAACTACTATTGGCTTTCTCTATGGTATTTTATATTCTTATGGTTCAAGAAGGCAAGCATTTATTGTTCTGGTATTCTATATTTCTTATTGCTTAAGAAGGCAGGGATCTTTCTATTAGTTTCTTATATGGTGGTATTCAATTGGTTTTCTCGACGTATATCTATATTTGAAGGAGCTATTCTACAAGACTTCTTTGGATATGGCAAGAAGGGATTATATTATTCTTTATTCTGAGCATATTGACAAGTCGACATGTGGCTTCATTGTGAAGTGATTTTCTTTGCATTGATATTTTCTGTGGACTAGCTCCTTTATATATGTCCGAGGGGGATGAGTATAAGCTCATAAGGAGTCACCTAGGAAAGTAACCTATCTTCTGTGATTGGGGACCCCATGAAGAAAGTTCAACGAGTAAAAACAATCCATACTACGTGACTCATACCCAGCACCATTATATTAAAAGACACAAAAGATGTTCTTTTGCTCATCCCTAATGTAATTGTGCTATGGAAATGTGAATGTTAAATAAGGGTATAACCCTGAATGAGTCCAAGGCAGGCAAACTCTCGTGAGATATTCTTGTCACATGTATCTTTGGAGGATTCACCTAAGTAAGAGCCATCGTGAGGCCGCGACTATAAGAATCAGGTTGTTCTCTAGTAATTCTCATGAGAATCAAGATCGGTGCATGGCCATAATTCACTAACTCGCGAACATATCTAATGGTTGATACTGTATGTGTGACATGTTGAACTCTGACTCAAAGGGTATAATTTAAGGTGTAGTCTCACTATGATCTCTCAGAGAGAAATTGTTAACACTAAATAAGGTTCAAGTCCAAAAGACACCTACACCTATTGCGCAGTATTAAGGTTGTCCAAACCTATTATATTTATTTTTGTTTATTTTAAAGTTTTGAAATTTGTGGGGGATTTTTAGAATAAAATTATTCTTTGATTAAATTTCAAAACTTTATTTACATTATTTAATTATTCGGTTATTTACAAAGTTTATTACATCATTTGTTACATGGGATTTAATGGGGTGTTACAATGTTTACTAGCTATTCATTGAGAAGTTTAATAGCCGTAACAACTGGTTCTTAAAGCCTATATAAGTCTCATACTTGTTATTATTTGATATATATACAAAGGTGATATACAAAGAGATACATACTTGAGATATACAAGCTCTTCATTATCTTATTCTCTCAATCCTCTATCAACCTTCTCTATACTTTTTATATTATGTTTTATGGGCAATCGCGGCTAGGACGGGTCATTGTTTTCCTGGTATACGTGACTCTCGAGAAGATAGGTAGTGAGCAATTAGGTTGAATCTGGAAGCATCTAATGTCCGATTGTACCTTCACGTAGGAAGGCATAGTTGCTTTAGAATAGTAATTCCACACCTCTCAATTCTCACATGCTAGCTTTTCTGATTTCTTTTTAATGTATTTTATTATTCACTAAGTTGTATTTTATTATGTTGTAATTTGGTTTATTCTAAAGCTATGATTATTTTGTGTAAATGAGAATTACAAGATGTGTTTTTATGAATTCTTCTAACATAATAAAAGAAAGCCAAAAAAAAAAAACTATATGCTCATCCATGAGAAGGTGGAAATGGAGGGAGATGGTGGCTATGATTGAACTATGTGGGAAGAGGAGCAAAAGTGTGGGTTTGTTTTCTGTAATGAGAAAAGAGTAATATAGCTCCTAGACACAGATAGATGGTTTTCTATACTCGGACTGAGATTAACTCCTAGAGAGAGAAAGAAAGTTAATTAGAGAGAATGAGGGGCAGAAATAGGCAGCGAAACAATGGGTTGTGGTGGCCATTATGGCTACATGGTGGTGCTGCACTCTCTTCTAGTTTCTACAAATGGATTTATGGAGGAAGAAAGTAAGAAAGGAGTGTTGTGGCCATGAGTTAGTGCCACGGTAGTGGTGATAGTGTTAGTGGAGTGTGTGCAGTTTGGATGGCATGGTGGTCATGGATGCTGGGTTCGATTGGGGGTTAGTGATGTGGTTGGAGGAGGTGGTGGTGTTGTCTTAAAAAGAGAAGAATGTAAGGGGTGGAAGGCAGCTATGGGAATCATGGTAGGTTGTGAAGGGAGGTCTCTTTTAGAGAGAGAGAGAGAGAGAGAGAGAGAGAGAGGAGATGGGTCTATGCTATGTTGATGGAGGTAGCTAACTGCCTGTCTGACATATAATTCCAAGGGATGGAGAATCATTTTCTCCTCTACTTTTTTTTGTTTGTTTGTTTTCTTCCATTCTGCTAAAGTGCACCATTTGATGCCTTTGCATTACTACTTTCTCCTCAGAGAAAAAGACGTTAGGAAAGAAGATAAGAAAAGAAAGTCTAGAGCGGAAATAGATAGTTGAAAAGATAAGTTCTAAATTCATCTTAACCGTTGAATCCAAGCCAAATTCAATGTCAATCGTTGGATTGAATTGTGTTTTATTATAAATATACTCTTTTATGCTCTGCCAAACTCCATCTGATTTCTTGACTTGTCTCCTCTATTGATTTTCGAGAAGTAAAAGAGATGTTACAAATACACAATTTGAAATGTAGAGAAAAGACGTTAGAGAGAATGTGAGTGTGGAAGCATTTAATGCACTTCATCTACCTTGAAATTGACGTTTTCCAGTAGGATTTTAAGATGGAATGAGGGGTCAAAAAGTGATCTAATCCGTTAAATTTTGGCCAAAATAAATTTCAGCACGCAATTGTATGAGATAGACATTTAAAAAACAAACTAAGCTAAAATGTAATATATATATATATATATATATTATATACACAGTTCAGAATAATAGTTGAACAAGTAAAAAAAATCTATTGACATGGAAAAAGAAGCAGGAAAAAATAGATAATTTATGCCTGTAGATAACATGGAACTCAAAGTGGAAGAAAGAGATAACATTGATGAATATCCAAATATTCTTGCCTTCAATTTGTATCCAGTTAAAAGTATTAGAAGTTGTACACACACATTGCATGTGCAACTCAGCTTCAAAAAGAGGGAGATACCAATACAATGTTCTCCCTTTATATATTAGTATAGATGCTAAACAATCCAAAGGAGGGGGGGGGGGGGGAATGCAAAAGACCCTATTTAGGGCTAATTGGTAAATAATTTTGATGATTTTACCTAATTGACTCTCCCATTCATTGGAGAGTAGAATGGTTAAATTTGAGGAACACTAGGAACCAAAGCAGCTATTAATTTCGAATGAACTGCAATTCAATTTAGAGTCGTGATATTAAACTTTTATTGGATAGATGTATTTATACTATTATAATAAGGCAACACCCAGATTTCATGAAGTACTCTCAATTTGAAATTATGTCATACTTTTGTTTTCTTATAATTTCTCTATATCATATGATTTAAATTTTTTTTTTAAAGAAACTATAAATATAATGCCCAAAAAACACCATTTGCACAAACTTCATTGCATGGAATCACTGGACTATACTTTCGTCTGGGTTCGGGCTCCCCTCCAAAGTCCATACTCCTTTTTCTATTATGTCACATGTAGATAAATCAAATCTTTCAACTATTGGTATCTCATTTAAATAAAACTAACAAAACGAGAATGTAAGTTTAAATGAGACAACAAAATGATATGTTAAATTTGATTTATCAACAACTCAAAATTAAAAAAAAAAAAATAGTATGAAAAATTATAGACATTAAGGTTTATAAGGAAGCCTTTTCCTTTCTCATGTTAGTAACGAACCTAACAGTCACATACGTGTTGATGAATTGCACTCACATTTAGTATATATATAAGAGGGCATCTATCATTAGCTGTGCCTGTTAGATAGGTGCCGATTGGTGCCCATCATATCAACTGAGTCCTACCTATAGTTAGTGCAGCCTAGTAATGTGGCGAGCATTAGTCAATGCTAATTCAACAGACACGACTAATGCTAGCAAAATCTATATATATATATACATATATAATGACTCAGCAAGTGCATTCACCCAACTCATTAGTTAAACTAGCAAGTACATGCAAGTATGAATACACATTGTTCTAGACTCAACCCAGGCCATGCCCTAGCATTGATAACACTTTTTTCACACAGCCTGCTCAAATCAAACCATGGTGCCAAATAGGAAAAGCAAATTGGGGTTTGGTGAAGGTGCATTCTAAGAAAATTCATGCAATGGTGATGGAGCGTCACGTTATTCTTATTTCATCACTCACAAAATAAAGAATCTCTTGTTAAGTGAGTCTCAAATGCAATTATTGGACTTTTCTTAGACATCACGTTATCCTTATTTCATCTCTCAAAAAGCAATGAATCACCCCCTAGTTGAGTCTCGAGCATAGCCACTGAGTTTATCTCAGGTTCTATTTAATAAGAAGGAATCCATTACTTTGTGAGAGGAGAGACAAAAATGACGTGACACTTTAATAGTGCACTGAATAATATCTAGTAATTTGAAGCAAAACCATCAAAAAGAGATGAAAATAACAAGGGAAGAATATAAATCAAGTCAAGAAAACTCAGCCGCTCAACCAAAATCAGAACCTTCCAACACGTCCACACGCCTTGAATTTCGGCTGCCCCTCCTCCGCGACAACACCCCCTTCACTCACTTATTGAAGCGCGTGGATGCACACTCCAACCTAAGTGAAATATGTGAATTTACTTGCTTCATGTAACGTGTCACATGTTAATTAAGTATATATCTAGTTGTATAAGGCTGTAGGATTCAAAATTTCTAATACCTTGTATAGCTAGAAAAAACATGTTTGAGTTAGCAATTGCCTAATATAATTTTTAAGTTGAGACAATTTCTCTCTACGTGTGTTTATGAAAAATAGAATTTTATTTTTTAAAAAATACTTTGCAGAAGAAACATCGGCAGAATGACACTTCGATTGATGACACTTTCATAATTTTTCAAACAAAGTTTGAATAATTAGCTACTCGACTTACCGGCACAGGGCCTAGGTTATTACGACATGACCTTGGTTGCATCATGTGTTATAATGTGAATAGATACGCTTCATTTCTCCAAGGGATTGAGCATGTTAACATGCTTTAGTTTGGTGCGTGAGTTTTATATTTCTCATCTTGAAAAGTACAGACAAGAAAAAGCACACAAAAGTCAAAAAGTCACTTCTTTCCAAGAAAAGCCCAAGCATTGGATCATGATGGTAGAAGAAATAAAAATCAAGAGTTGGAAAATTTCTCGTATAGAGGAGTTTGCGCGTTAGAGATTGGAATAAAATATGTGGAAATATCATCTCACCTACTAGAACTATACCATATGATTGTTTCTTAGAAAAAAATTCCAAATTTGAAGAGTGAGACAATTCCCCTAACATGTTGCAGATACTCATCAATCTCTATCTCTAAGTGGGATTGATGAGTTTTTCTTTTCTTTTTTTTTTTCTAAGGCCACATTTAGCACGGGAGAATATGCTGAAATGAAATGCACATTCTAAATTTTCATTTCCTTTTTCACATTCAATAGGTATGACAAATCTTTAGAACTATCATTTCCTCATAATGCTCATATGTTAGAATAACTATTCTGAAGGGAATAGACATTTTGTTCAATTACAGAATCAAGAGGACCTTCGAAGCTTCCACCATAAGAGCAATACTATACAATCTGAAAATTTATATATATATTATTTATGAAATAATTTAGTTGAATGAGATATTTTTACTTTAAAATAAAGTGCTCACCATGATGACTTTTAATTATAAAATGCTATCGTCACATTATTTTGGTAAAATTTTTTATAAATTATTTTTTTTAAAAGAATGGAATTTTGCCCACCGCCATCATGAGAGAGAGAGAGAGAGAATGTGTGCAGTTGGCCAAAGGTGAGGAAGGTGGTGATGGGTGTAGTCGGTGATGAAGGACATAGAGGGAGAAAGGGGAGAGGAAAAATGGCTAAGAGGAAAGTGATGAGTTTGGATGCAATCGTAAGAGAGGAAGGTGATGAGTTTGATTTGAATCTTGTTCTTAGTTGAGAGTATGGGGCTCTCATATATATATATATACACATAGAGAGAGAGAGAGAGAGGAGGCGGAGGAGGAGGGTGAGAGGGGTAGTAGAGGAGAGTAGCCCGCGGGCTGTGTCGTTGGAGATGATGAAGGAGTTAGTGACCACACAAGGGTTGTTTTTAAAATTTATTTCTCAATTTCAGGTGATTTTAAATTTATTTATTAAACTTAGCTTATTCAAAAGTTGTGTTTTTAAAACACGACTTCAGACATAAAATTAAGTTTCTATATATAAAAATTTGGGATAAGATTTAAATCAAAGAAGTTGTGTTTTATTAGCATTCATTAATTCTATTTCCACTTCATTTCGCTCCAGCACCAAAAGTGGACTAAGGATTTGGTATACCGCTGGCATGGTCATTAGTAATGCTTATTGCTTAGGATTATTATCATTTTATATTCCATTGACCAGTCAATCCAATAACTCTAGACATTGCATTATAGCTTAATTAATTATTGGATTGAAAAAATGGTTGGCATTGTGTTTTCCAAAGTAATAGTTACAGGTCTACATTCAAATCATCTAGATATCTATATATATATGTGTGTGTGTTTATATATTCCTACACGTATGTTAGACGGTACTATAGTCACATTATGGTTATTAATGAAATGGTTTCACACTGTATAAGAAGAGGCAAACATAGAACATGCGTTTCAACCATTAATTTCTTTCCTTCTTTGTAGAGAGAGAGAGAGAGATAGTGAAGAGAGAGAAGGCAAAGCCCTTGCATTTCTCATGAACTGTGGAGTCGTGTTGGGTTTCTATTGCTGGGGTTGGGAGTTCTTAACTGCCCTTCTTCTCTTCTCCACCTCCTTATGATCACCACCATCATTCTTCCTCTCGATCTTCTTCTTTGTTAGATTACATATATATATATATATATACATACACATATCTTTCTCTCTCTAGATATTGTTCATGGATCCTGAATGTGAAAAGGGTTTTTTAGATTATGTGAGGAGGTCCTCACCACCACCTTTCCTGTTGAAAACCTACATGCTTGTGGAGGATCCGGCGACGGACGAAGTCATCTCTTGGAACGCCGAGGGGACGGCTTTCGTGGTGTGGCAACCGGCGGAGTTCTCCAGAGATTTGCTCCCAACTCTCTTCAAGCACAGCAACTTCTCTAGCTTTGTCAGGCAGCTCAATACTTATGTATGTAAAAACTGCAACTCAATATTCCCTATATATCCATCCTATATTGAACTCTAGTAGAGATATAATTTATATATATACACACATATGATTGATCATCAACTCATTTCTTAACAGGGTATTGAATCTAGTTTCTTAAATGAAAAGGTTAACAATCTTTTTCAAACCTACCTTATAATTTAGTGTTTATTTATTATGAACCTTGTTGTTTGTTTTGTTTAATTTATTGAATTAGATTTTTGGTGGAAATCCGAATGTGAAGTGTTTGTGGTTGCATGTATTTTGAAGTGGGCTCCATGTGTGAGATATTTAGATCTTGGGCTTTTGAGTGGAAAATTGGCCGAGGAAGAGTCCCCCCAAGTTTCGACAACAAAATAAAATGACTAACAAAACATTGGCTCACCACATAATCCTTCACTATCTTGATTCTATAAATCTGATGTTGCTTTCACATATGATCACATCACATGCATTATCTTCATATATATATATATATATATATTCATTTTGTCTCCTATTTCTTTCTTTTTTTCTCTCTATCTACATGCATGTGCATTAAGCTCTAATTTGTGAAAGAAATGGAGGCAAACCAAGAAGCAAAGAGAGTAATTAAGAAAAACATTTCATAAACTTCTAAATCAATGAAATATTCTTGTGTTTTGTGAGTTCTTGAGCTAATTGTTTCATTTTCATTTGTTCATTTGAAAAGTAGCTCAATTTGCATTCTCAAGTATATAATGCTTTGATGGGTAATGCTATATATAAATACAGAAAATTTATATAGAATTTTTGTATAAAATAATATAATTAAATAAAAGTCTTTTACTTCAAAACACTCGTACTCTCGTAAAGTTTTCTCTACAAACTTTCACGAAGAATAGTGTTTTCCTTGTTTGATTCCTCAAAATGGTTTCTAAAAGTCTCATGCTCTCATGAATTTATCATGATTCATACATAGGGGTTCCGTAAGGCGGCAACAAGCCGGTGGGAGTTCTGCAATGAGATGTTTCGGAAGGGTGAAAGAGACCTACTGTGCGAAATTCGTCGAAGGAAGGCTTGGGCAAACAAGTCCCAACCAGTTCCACCAAACCAATCTGTGCAAAAAGAGGTTGATGAGGATCAAAGATCATCGTCAACTTCATCATCCTCCAGTTACAGTGGCCTGGTGGATGAGAACAAACGGCTAAAGAGAGCAAACGGGGACTTATGCTCGGAGCTTTCAAGCATGAAGAACAAGTGCAAAGAGCTTCTTGATTTGGTGGCCATGTACGCGAGGTCGGGGAAAGAAGAAGAAGATGATGATGATGATGATGATGATGAAGATGATGAGGGGCCAAAGCTGTTTGGTGTGAGGTTGGAAGTTCAAGGGGAGAGGGAGAGAAAGAGAAAAAGGGCAGAGGTTTGTGGAACTGCAAGTATTTTGTTGTCTCAGTCATGCAAATAAGTTAACATGTAGGAAAACTAAAGAAGTATATATGCTACTTGAAACCAAGTAGCTTACTTAAGTTAAGATCTCTCTCTCTCTTTCTATATATATATATATATAAATATATATGTCTATGTATGTGGTAATGCTTTAGTTGAACTGTGAAGATAGTTCAAGCTTAATTTGTACATTGTTATGTAGTCTCTCTTCTTCTTCTTTTTTTTTTTCTTTTTTTTTGGAGCATTTGTTATGTAGACTCCTTGAAGGTAATAAAATAGGCACAAGCATTTGTTTTTTTAGAGTAAATGGTAGGAACTTAATTTATAGGAAGCAGCATGTACTACATTAGCTAATATGAAGCATAATCAAAGCAACCATGGTGCCTTTTTCTGGACTCTTGTAGGCAGTCATCATTCATATAATGCATTTAGTTTATATGATTCTTATGGATAAATATGATGGAATAGTTGGTCAAAATCTTAAATACCTGTAACAAAAAAATATAAAAAGCAACCATGCATGGCACATCAAGCACCAGAAAAATCAAAATACAAACCCGAAAAACAGAAGGAGCAGATCCCAAAACATAAATCTAGAGAAGCCAAGGAGAGAAGCAACAATCAGGCAAGCAACCGTAGATGATAATACGTTAGAATAAAGTATAAAGGAAAAACGATAGAGAGAAATAATTCTTAGAGAGAATAATTCTTTGTATCATAATTTATTATCAAGTGGTGGAGTTACATTGAGAGGCATTAGGCTTAAGGGAATCCTAAACAAGGAATAGAGAAGAGGAAACTAACGTATAAAGAAAGTCACTTTAAGGAAACTAATTACTCATATATATATTCAACATGGTCAAACTTAAGTAGGTAAAATAGAGATTAACTTAGTTATGGTGAGTGCGAACCAAATTGGTGACGTGGAGCTAGAATGGATGGGGCACTCATTGATTAGGAGCCAGAAACCAGTGCATGGGATACGCACTGAGTTGGATGATGGATTCGTTGATCGGCAGACAAGCTGTGAACGTCTCGAAGCAATTAGAACAATGACTGTAAAACAAACATTGAGGCAATTCTAAAGCAAGTGTGAGATAGCAACTTTGAAGAGGGTGCAAGACGACAACTTTAAAGTGAGTGCGAGGCGAGAAGCTCTATAAATGACCTCTAAAAAGATGATGGTATGCATAAGTTCATGGGCAAACATGTGAGAGACTGACATTGTATGTGTGCAACGAATGACAGAACAGATGTGAGCATAGCGGTTGGAGAGCCATAATTGATGATACGAGCTCGTGATTGAGGAGGGGTACAGATGAGACGATGGTTCTTGATACTAAATTTGGATTTGGTAAGTGTGATGGGATTGCGATGGTTGCAATTGGGTTGTTGCCACGAGTTGTGACAATGAGTTTTGATGATGAAAGTTTTTTGTGAACGATTGGTGCATAATTATCTTTTAAAAAAAAGTTATAAATTCATGGCTCTGATACCATATTAAAATAAATTTAATACCATGTTAAAATAGGAGCTAAAAGGCTCTGACACCCTTTTAGAATAATTCTAAACTCACTTGTTTTTATTGGTGCAAAAATATTAAGCAAAAGCAATTGATGATGTTGAATTCTTGTAGTATTAACTACAAATAGTCTGAAAAATGCAGGAAAAACCCAATTGTATGCCATATTTTCTTTGAAGTTGCTTCTATACACGGCAAATGCTAGCATACCAACGCTTTCGTCTTATTCGAAAGTCGGTTTGAATGTATAATAAGAATGACTTCTTCAAGACAGCTAGCATGATTTAGCATTCAATCGCACTTGTCTTTGTTGGGAAGATTAATAGTCAAAATACAACTATATATTTGACTAAAAAATTTTTGGAAATTGCATGGAAGATTGAATCGAAGATCAACACCAGCCACCATAATGATAAAATAATTGATTCTAGAAAGAGGAAGAACAATTGGTCATATTGACTATCAAACTTAATTGTTGATTAATGAAGAATTGGTTATAACACCCCCATCATGATCATACAATGTCATTTTATTTTAAAAAATACTAAAACAAGTATTGATGAAAAATCAACATTCAATCTGGGGTTAATTTTGTCTTATCATGCTTTGCCACGTTAGAGAAAGAGGATAAGAATGAAAAATTATAACGTAAAGCCTCCACTTTGACAAGATATTTAAAGCCTTATACCCAAACTACAGGCTTTTCAAACATATAAATCTCGAGTTAAAAGTATTGCAGACTTTGTTTAATTGTGAAAATAGGAAAAACCCTCCATTTTAATTGAAGGCATTTAAATTTTAAAGCCTCCAGTAAACTATTGAGCATGGAGATTTTATATTGTAAAAATACTCGGCCAAGACTTTATATATTTGAGAAGGCTTTATAATCCTACAATTCAGTGCAGTGGAACTTTCACTTTTTATAATAATAAAAAAAAAAAATGGACTCTAGATTGTAAAATATCTTCTAAAATACCAGTTTCGAATTTTTTTTAAGTCCAATATCGTAGAAAAAAATCTCCATAAATTTTGTATCTAACAGTGCTATAGCATATCAATCTTTGGTTCTTACCTTTTTTGTTTGGTTGGTCATAATATTATGAGGTGTGTATCTTGTATCCTGCATGTTTATATAGTTATTAGGCTAATTGGGTTATTGATTCAAAACCCACTAAGAGAAAAACATGTGCGGACTAATTGTATAGTAACCAAGATTTTCACCGTTTGTTTATAATTAAGGAACTTGTAAGAATTCTAAGATTAGTGTGAGTAAGAGGGTTTACAGAGATGAAGGGAGAGATAGGAAAAAGCAAAGGAGCGGAGAAACAGGTGTAGCTTTGGGAGCTTGGGACATTGTGATAAGCAGAAAATTAGGAATTGCCTCGGGACTCATTGACCTTTAAGCAGGTGAAATAAGAACTCTTTTGCAGTTCTGATATTGGTGTCAATTTTTAGTGGGTTGGACCATAGTTATTGAAAAGCTCATTTGAAAAGGAAAAGCACGTTTATGCAAAAATGTACTTGGTATAGGGGTATGAAATTCATTTTAAATTTTAGAAAACAGTTCTAGAAATATTGGGAAAACATTCTAAGATTCATGAGAAATGTTTAGGATATTTTTGAAATACTTAACAGAAGTTTTTGAGGAACCGATAACTTAAAGTACTGATTTTTTTTTTCTTCATTTTTTTTTCTTAAATTTTAACTAAATATCTATTGAATAATTCATATAGGTTTTCACTAAATTTTTCAAAAGTTTCAACTAAGTTTTTAAATGTTTCTTTTAAGAGTTGCAAATGTCTCTTACTGAGATTCCTATTAAGTTTTTTAATTAATCCTTAATTATTTCCCCAATTCTTATTTTTTCTATATTCTTTTTTGTCACATTTTTCGCTTCTATTTTCCTAGCATTTTCTTCTCTTACTTTCAATTTATATTGCATTACTTCTTTGTATCGTTTCTCTTTGGTGTGTATGTATTAATTGTTAGTGCAATTCGCATGCGTGCGTAAATTTAATCCAAACAAAGTGATAGCAAAGCTTATGCTGCCATAAGACTCAAAAGTTTTCAAGCATTGCAGCTCTATCGGTGGGTGGGTGTAGATTTTTTGAAATTCTGTAAAGTTTGACTTTGTTGAACAAATCCCTAGAGATTATCGAGATTGATTAGAAGCGATTGAGCTTGATTGTTGCAGTTCATAAGTCATCAGGGTGATGTGATTTAATCCCATCATTATTAATTATATTATTATGATGAAATTTTGTTAAAAGTATTTGAATTTTCCTTCCTATGGATTATTTCTTGGTTGAAGACAAAAGCAAGAGGAGCTTCACAAGCATGCTCTCCTTCCCATCATTACTGTGTTTTGAATATATGTTTGTATATCTGTATGTAGATGTATATATATCATAATTAGTTGGACGGTGGAAAGGGAAAAATGTGATTAATGGGTGAATAGCCTCTCTTTCTTTGCATACTTTCGGTGTTGACCATATTTTTTGCATGCTCAGAAGCATAACATCTACCACCAAATCACTTTTGGCTCTAACATCAAGTTTTTTTTATTTATCAAAATAATGTTATTTTTTAAATTTATTTCCAAAATGTTGAATTTTAAAAGATAATTTTCATAATAAGGTAAAATGCAATCTTTGATTATGTTTTAAAGGAAGATTGCGTTTTCAAAATGGTTATGCAAAAGCTAAAATGCAACCTTTGATTGTGTTTTAAAAGAATATTGCATTTCAAAATGGTTCTGCAAAAGCCAAAAAAGTCGCGCTACAAAACTGAGAAAATATAGGTAATAGCTGTGTTTTCTGACAAAACGCAAGTTGTATGTATATTTTGTCAAAAAACATAGGTACAACTTGCATTTTGTTGCTCCCATTGTTTTATTCTATTTAATAGACATGCAGAGCCCTTAGATCCAGATTGTGAAAACTAAGCCATATGCAGTTGCATTTTATTTTTTTATTTTAGTTGTTTTGGCGGGGTTTTGCGAGTAGCAAGTAAAACGGAGTAGCAGGTAAAACGCAGTAGCTAATTGCGTTTTCTTATAAAACACAATTTGCTATTGCGTTTTACCTTATTGTGAGAATTACATTTTGAAATTCAATGTTTTGAAAATAAATTTCAGACATAACATTATTTTGGTGAAAAAACTCTCTAACACCTCACCAAAAGAAAAAAATAATTTTAAACACCTTACTCAATACTTTTTTTCTCTTTCTTTTTACACAGTGTTTAGGCATTCAATTGATTACTTTTTAGAGTTTGTTCAAGACCACCGGCCATACAAACTATATAAACTTCATATATTACATGAATGATGACTGGCAATATAAGAGCATGCTGAGTAATCGAACTTGAAATCTCGCTAATCATAATGGTCAACTTAGGGCAAGTTTGGTTCCACTTGGTATTACATGATACAGTCTATTAGCAACATTAATAGGTTTAAAGTAATGCTAACATAATCTTATTTTCCGCCCCCACATTTTCTCATTTCTAGCCAGCAACACGATGTAGTGCCCCTACATTAATAAATGCACATGCAATCTACTCAGCATTCAAAAACTGAGAAAATAGGTGAAAAATGAGATTATATGTCATGTGATAAAGGGAGTAGGAATGGAATTGGATAAATAATTCATAGGCTCACACATTCCACCTCGTGTTGCCAAAAAAAGGAGGGAGTATTAGTCACCTTATTTGAGCAATTTTTCTTAAGTATGAAATATCAAATAATCCAATAAGCAATCTCATGATAAAGTGGATGGTAGGATAAGACGAGCACAGCAAATAGTTCCAATCCCCTAATTCTATTTAGGAAACAAAAGCAGCCAAAATAAAATTGAGGAAAAAGTCCTATTGTCAGGTAAATACTGTACTTTTGATATTGATCTCCAATACATTGTGACTCGTGGGGTTTTAATAGATTATCAGCATTAATTTGTTGCAAATAGAGACACTTTTAAAAAAATAAATGCTACATTACAAAACCTAATACGTTTAAGTATCGAATAACTCAATAATCGGTACTTAAATGTATGTAATAACTCAGTAGTCGGTACTTAAATGTACGTAAGAGACTGACTGTCATAATTAGATAGACGAAAACCAAAGTGAGACGAGTTGTAAATGCAAGGGTGTAAAGTAAACTATTATTTCATTATTCCATCAATTGAAAAACAAAAAAAAATAGCCATTTCAACAGAAACAATTTTCTTTGTCGGGGTCATAATTTAATACTGATGTTGGTCCCCTAATTCTCATAATGGGCAAGTAAGGCTTAAAATAAGTTCAAAGCCTTCAAAGCCAACCTTTTGCATCTGCTTAACATTTTGTAACTCCACCACATCAGCCACAAACATCAGCCATTCTTTTTTCTTTTATACTTTCTGCAACCAATTTTTGCAGCAATATAAAGAATTCCATACAGCAAAGGCAAAAAATATTCAGTCATCTAAACCTACCATTGCATATATTGCTCTATTGAAAGCTCAAGAAATTGTCACTCTCTTATGGTTTTCTAGCCAAGAGATTCCAGCCATACCACAGAGAGTCTAAATTTCACGCTAGGTACTGACTCTTAACAGTTTCTTTGCTGAGAATAGATGTCGTTATGTAGCAAGAGTACAGTGTTAAAAGCAATGAAATTATTTAGAAACCTGTTTGAACTTTATTACCTGTTTATGTAGAAACCTGTAAAAGTTCAGACCCAATTCATGAGTTATCAATCTTCAATGCTATCGTTGTCACAACAGCCTCGTGTCAAGGAACAGAGTGCGTAATGTTATTGATAAGTAGTAGCCAAAATCTTTTGACAAAAAATACGCAATTAATGTTTTCCACAAATGGTAGTAAGGTTAGTGACAGAAAGGAAAAAAGAATGCAGGAACTAAATCAACAGAAAGTTTTCAGGTCAGGCAACTAACTTCAGAGTAAATACAGATTCTTACATATTTGGATGGGCTAAAGCTTACATTTACACTCATCTTGTTGGTTCCTGATATTTACAACTGACCCGACAGCTTCAGAAGGAAAACTCAACCTTGTACGACTCACAATGAGAAAAAATCAATCCAAAAACGTTCTTAACCATCTTAACAACATATTGAACAACATTAACTGTTACACAGTATCACTATACCTAGAGTTAGCTGCAAAATGATTAAAAATGGATTCCAGTGTTGATTGGCTGATGCTGTATTCTGCTATGTGCAATGAATCTCTGTTGAATAGTTTTCAAATATGTGGCTCAGATTGATGACCAGAAAGGAAACAAATAAAATTAGGAAAAAGAAACAATGTGCTTTACCTGTTCCGCTCCAGGTGCCCAAAAACATCGGCAAGTGAGAGGTCCTCTCCATAAGGCAGCTGCAATAATTTTGGGATCAGTTACTACAGGTATTAAAGAAGCCATAAGGCAAGGAACGGCATGGATACAGTCTGCGTACACTTATACACATGTGCATATGCATGGAGACCTTTTTTTTGCATAGTTGAGCTAAAGCAGAATAACCTTTGTAAATCTGTCCTAAGTTTCCAGCCCTACATGGAATGCCCTGAAATCAAGTGATTTTTTTTTTATAGCTTTGTTGAAAAATGGACACTTCTTCTGTCTCATGCAGTCGTCTACAACCTGGCCAAACTGTATGGGGCATGCAAATAAATATCAAACTGTAGTCATATTGCGTTGTAAATTATGCAAGCTGCGAGCAGCTACCAACTTTCTAGTTTGTAAGAGCAACTAACAGCTTAAAACCTGAGTAACTCAGATATTTTATATTATCAATTCTCTCTACGATCCAGACTTGATTTGTGTATCTATTTCTGGCTTGTTCATAAAGCTTTTCAATAACTGAAACACAAGAATTCCTGTGGATATGGATATAGCTTATTTGAAGGTAGCCAATTATGAGCTGATTCATAATTCACTTAATTTGTGCATCTGAGAGAGTTTGCTGATAGAGTTGTCACCTTAAGATAATTAATTTCAATAACTGAAACACAAGGAGTCCTCTAGATATTGCTTATTTGAAGGTAGCCAATCATGAGCATGAACTGGTTCATAATTCACTTAAGCTGTGTCTCAGAGAGAGTTTGCTCATACAGTTGTCACTTTAAGTTAATTAATTTTGATAACACAAATTTACATCTTCAATAACATTTTATAATGCTAAAACAAACATGATTTCCAGGAGTACAAAAGGTGTAACAAATACAACACGAGATTTGATAAACACATAGTAATACTTGCAACGACTATGTCAAAATGCAACACATATTCTAAAATTTCACTTGGGTTTACCTGATATTTAACACTCAACCCATTGCAACCCTGAAATGCTGTCCCAGGAAATGAAGATAGAATAAATGCATCAATTGTAGAGAACTTTTCGTTGGCTAACCACCACTCAGAAAAAATTGGCAATGGGATGCCACCTACAGAAAAACCAATTGTAAATTGAACTTTTTATTGTTAAGATAAAAGATAAATAATAACAAAAAGATTAATTGATGAAGAATACCCAGAAAAAGAAACAGTTAGTACCAGTCACAATGCAGAAAAATAGAGACTGTTATTTTAGGAACTACTGGAGGCAGTAATTGCAATATATTTTGTGACTCAAAATTCAGGGAAACAGAAACAATTTGCGGAGGGTTGAGGGAACCGCTTCCTGAAAAAGCACATCCTGAAACTAGGAAACATCAAAACATATCCGTTTCTGTTTCCAGGGTTGTGTGGAGCTATCTGAAAGATATTTTGATGTCAACAGCATTAGGAAACTAGGTATAATGCTGCCTACAACAATTTGGTAACACAGCTAAAATGGCCTATACTCATGCCAGTAGGAGCTCCTTGAATATGTGATTTTCAGGATGTGCTTTTCAAGTAAACGTGGAAAGAAGGGCAGGAGCTGTCACCTTTGTTCACTCCTCAATATTTGATCTTTAACTGACTTCTTTTCAGGAGCTTGAGGGTACTCTAACAGTAGATTGCTTACCTCCATTCCTCCTCAATATCCGGACAGGTCTTGGTAGGATTCTTGATTAAGCAGTGGAGGTAGCAAAAAAGTGTTAAATTATGTGTTTTATAGGATCTTCCTCCATATTCAGAGTCCTCATGACACGTTACTATGTTATGATAACTCACTTCAGTTGTCATGTATGACATGCACCTTGAAATTCTTCCAACTTATTTAGGGCTCAGGATCGACATTCAGAATGGTTGTTATCAGTGTTAGCAAGGAAACTGATCTCCTATTTCTGACACTAACTGCAGAGTCAATATCATTCCACCACTTACAGGGACTCCTCTTGCTGGGTGTAAATCCCGAACTATCAAGTAAGCTTTACATGATCAGCTTAGTGCTTGATTTACAGAGAAGATTTAGGGTTGCTGGCTCACTTTGATCAAGTGTTCTATAATCATATTACCCGATATAGTTATTTTACCAACCCGATCTGCTTCATTTTTTCAATTTCTCTGTGGTGGCCGAGAGTTAAAGTGTGGGGAAGCTTTCTTCAACAGAATAGGCAACTTGATTTCTTTAGAACTAGGAAGCGGTTCTCCTTTAAAAGACCTGACCCGTGGCATTAGTCATATTGTTCCATACAACATTGTCCATCTAGCAAAGTACACCAAGTGTTTGGTTGGATGAAAGCTGATTGGCACCATTGCATCCCACTAGATACGAAAGGTCTAATGCATGGCATGCAATGGGACATCATCTTCTTTGGCTGAATTCAAAAAGAAAAAGAAACTAGAGAGGGATTCAGCAGATTGGTCAGTTTCAAGATCTGAAAACTAGACAGTGTTCAAAGTTGGGTATCGCAGTGGTGTAGCACCAAGGAAATAGAAGCCTTACTGGCACATATTCTCCCCAACAGTGCTCCTTCTGACTCTTGAACTGCGAGGTGCTAGGTGAACTTTAATATTTGGAACATGATTGAACTGGTTGATATTGTCGCATTCCCAACAACTGTTGAGGAGGATATCAGGGAAGAACTGCTTTTGTAGCAGTAAGGCGAAAGGCCACTTCCAAAAATTGCTCTTGGTTCATAGTTCTTTGAGCAATTCCCACATTGGCTGATGCATTCACACTGTCTTTCAGACATTTCTTCGAATGCCCTCTCCAAAACCTTTCTTCATTTACTATCATGCGAGAGCAATGGAAGAGATATCAATTTAAGTACTTCTGAAGAAGATGGTTCCGAGTTCTCAGCAAAACTGACAGGATTAATCTTACTATATCACTGAGGAAGAGATATTGATTTACTATGTCCATTAATGTTACTATGTCAGTGAAAACTCATTACTATGTCCATTTACTTGTGTACTTCAGTGACATGGAAGAGATATCGATTTACTTGTTACTTGTGTACTTCAGGATTCCTTTTGCTCTTGTGCTCTTGTCGGGCAGCAGGTGTGTGCTTTCCTTGAAAGGGAATTTGGAAGACCAAAGCTCCTCCAAAGGTTGCCCTTTATGGTTAAATGAACTGTCAGCATTATATTCTTACTATTGATAAATCTTCGGAAGAGGAATATGTTCATCTCGGATTGGGGTTATGTGTATTAGAAAAAGGCAGAATCGGTTTTTGCTCTATATGGGGCAGAATGCGGTATTTATGATGCAATGATCAATATTTCGTTTCGAGAGGTTATTTCGGTTGGCTTAGAAATTGAAATGTTTGGGAAATATTTCGATAATGTTTCGGGAACACTTCAAAAGTTGCAATTATTAAAATGGTAAAATACAATCTTTTGTATTTTTCTAAATGAAAATTGTACAACATTTATAGAAGTTTTAAATTCAAGTTAACACAACTTATTTTTTCGTTATATAGCGTTGTGTTTTGGTGCATTTTTCTATATTCCGGTGAATTTTGATGGAAATAGTAGTGTTTCGCTATTCCACTAGTGTTTCATTTCTGTCTCTTAGAAAAGGGAAACGTTTTCAATAGAAACAAATGAAAATTTTGTTCCTTGGTATGATGGCCAGCTGGGGTCGTGGTTCCCAAGAAAAGGGAGAAGCATATTTGGGAACTTACTCCTCTTTGTGTCATGTGGATTACTTGGCACAAGAAGAAGCATAGGGTGTTGAGGAGTTGAGTCTTCTTTTCATAGTAGGGAATCATTCTTGTTGCCCTGGCTTTTTGGATGTTAGGAGGAGTGAATTTTTCTTGTCTTCATTTGTCGATATTTTGGGGAGCTTGTACATGCCTGTAGATACATAGGCTGTGTCTTTTTGTTCTTAGGTTTTAAACCCCTCTTCAAGGCACTTCTTTTTATACATATCCTACACTCTTATTCAAAATATATATTACCTATAATTTTATTTTATAAATAAAGGGCTGCAAGAAAGGAAGTTTAGGTCATCACAAGGTAACTTAGAAGGTAGTTACCAACAATTGTCAATTTTATAGAATGGTAAGTCACGCCAAGCTGCTTGTGCTCTGCTTGAGCTTGATAGATTAAAGGCTCGCACAAGCTCATGTTGAGGTTATTAAAAGACCGAGGAAAAGCTAAGTAGAATATGCATTAAGGCAGTAAGAAAAGGCATAATTGCCCTAGACTTAACTACCGAAATAGGTTTTTAATAGAGTCAGCTAGAAGAAAATTTTCCATGTTGTCTTGACTGAGGCAGTAATAAGTAATTGGGACAAAGGATTGTTGAGTTGTGTTAAGGCCACTTGTCATCTAAGGAGAGCATTAAATTTCCAGCAGGATTGAACACTTTGAAACATGGATGGAAAATCCATTCATACGTCAAGAACTAGATGCCTTGATCCTAAGTACCCAACTCATCAAGGAGTTAAATATCTAGAATAGGCAAACAAAAGGAAGCTAATTGTTGCAATGAAGAACAAGAACAAAATAAGCAAAGAATTGACATACCGTCGCGAACCAACTGCTCTGATAATTGCTCACCAAAGACCCCAGCAGAAAGGTCCGTTGAAGATAAAAGTTTCCTTATCCTTTCTTCATTGCCAAGCCATCTTCCAATTATGACTATCATCTCCTCTGACAAGCTAATCTCTGCCACTGATGCATTTTCTGATGTTATGTAGTCAGTGCCTCCTACGCAAACTTCGAGCTCACTTAGTAAGATCCTTGGATGAGAAGGAATGTTGAAAAGCCTTTCTTGAATCAACCGGCACAAATTTTCCAGATCCACTAAGCTGACTTCAGTTGGTTTAACCTGAAAATAGGGAACAAAAAAATGACCTAGTTGTTCACATATATAATGCGGATATAGTTATGAAATACCTCAAGCTCAAGATGATTCCCAAAACGTGTTTTCAGATGTTGAGGACTCCCAATGCATCTTAGTCGGCCTCCAACCTTTACACACAAAAAAACGAAGAACAATGTCCCAATCAAAGTTTGGTAACAAAAATTCCAAGCCTCCAGCATCAAGTAAATGCCTCAAAAAGATACCATTATTCCAATCCGGGTGCACAGTGCTTGAGCTTCATTCATGCTGTGAGTAGTAAGAATAACTGCAGTCTTTCCTCGTCTGGTTGATATACGGGATATTACTTCCCACATGAATCTTTTGGCGATAGGATCCATACCTAAAAATAATTATGTAAGGAAATAATTGAGCACTTCGAAAACAATTATGCATGTCCTCAAGTATAGTGCCTCCCGTAGTTATACTACTAGTCTTAGGCACCTCTTTAGATTTATAGTTTAACAACAGTTTTAAATAAAAATTATATATAACTTCTTTTGTCATATTTTAAAGTTCATATTATGTATTTGTCTATCCATATATGCTTATATACTCCATGTTTAAATTATTTCTATTTATGTATTGTAAAATAACATAAATTTCTATGAAATACATAAATGACATAAATGTAATTATTCTAAAAATGGATATTAATTATCCGCACAAAGAAAGTAATAAAAAAAGGGCTGGTTAGTAGTTACTACGTATATAAAGCATAAAAATTATCAATTTCTCATATATTTGCATTCATAACTTAAATATTTGAGGAGATAGTGAATATCTATTTCCGTTGAATTTAGTTCTATAGTAAACTTGATTACTTATACATACTTGTTAGATGAATGATAAACTAGCCATAGTGGACACATCCCATCTTATCGGAGTGTCGAGTGTCCGACACGGGTATTTTACAAATTTAGAAGAGCCAGGTAACATAGGACTTGAGGATCAAACCTATGGTCAAATCTACAAAATCAAACCTATGGGACTCAAGGAATGATATAAAAAAATAGTGGGAAAAATATTCAAAAATATTAAACAAAAATAAAATAAGTAAATAAAAATGAAGTATAAGAGCCTAAATTCCAAATGAACTAATTCAAACTTGAAAAGGATGTTGAAGAATCAGAGGATGAGTTATGGTTAGGGGTTAAATGCCACTTGAACCCAAAGCTAGCTGGTTCTTCCCAAAAGGTGTTAAGGCACATCAGTTGTCTGGACATCTAGGGGTAATGCACTATTTTGGGGCGGGCCGCGAGAGTAGTATAAGGTTGGCCTCTTTATCAGCTGGACATTAAGAATGCTTTTTTTATTTCACAGTTTTCTTCAAGAAGACTTGTACATGGAGCAACCTCCTAGGTATGTTGCTCAGGGGGAGTAAGCAATGTTTTAAAAATTGGCCGAAACCGATACATAACGCCGTTACGTAATGGTTGTAGTCGATGCCGAGTCCATTATAGGCCGCTATAGCGGTGAGAATGAATTTCACTTGTGTAACGGTCGTTACGGTAGCATAACGCCCGTAAGCAACCACTACGGCAGTCATATCACGTGAATTTATTTCTAGTGAGATTCTTTACTTTTGTGCGTATGTAGTATGTGTGTTTCTAGTTGCCACCCACCCGTTGTTGTTTACTTTTAATTTTTGAATCAAATCATTTTGTCTGCATACACATGGCAATGCATGCGCATGACAATGCAGTTTTGGGATATGTGAAATGTTCTCTCATCTTACCATCCATAGATTCCATACTTTTATGATATTAACTAATTACTAATTAGTTATTTCAATTTTTAATGAATAAATACATGGAAAATTGGCAATAAGGCATATTACATTTTCTTAAAAGATTTGTTAACGTAATAAATAAAATTGGTTTATTAGCTAAATTTTATGTTAATAATTTTTATGTTATTATTCTTGAAATTATAAATTATTTTAACGGAACATGTGAAAAAGCACTGTAAAATTATTAAAGCATTCTATTTTTCATGCACATTGCAAAGTTCAAAATGCACTATTAAATTATTATATGCAAATCATTAGTTATTGAAAGAAACTCTATTGCTAGGGACTTGAAAATAGTATAAAAATTAGTGCATATATTAAACGGGGTTTATAAATCAAATAAAATATACCAAAAACTATTTTTACCACACTAAATGTGATTTTGAAAAGAAAATATGCATATCGGTAAGATTTGTAAGAGTTTTGTGAAGGATAAAAAAATTCACGACTTTAGTTTCCGCTACTGTTACACTACGTCTGTTACATCCCAAAACAGCATCATTGCAATCGTTACTGTTACAGCGACCGCTACCGTTATTTAAACATTGGGAGTAAGAGAAAGTGTGCAAATTAAACAAGGCCACCATTTATGGCCTTAAATAATCTCCACGAGCTTGGTTTGACAAGTTTAGTTCTATAGTTATTACCACTGTTTTGAAACCCGGACCGGACCAGCCGATTGAATCAGAAAAATTGGGAACCGGGCCAAGCAACGGTCCGGTCAGTCCTCTAAACTCGTTTTGGTCAAAACCTGGTCAAACCCAATAACATCCACGGTTGAACCGTGACCCAGTCACTAAAATCGGTAATTGGATCGTCCGATTCAACTTTTAAGGTAAAATTTTAGGTTTTAATTTCAAAATTTTAAATTTTAAGTATCAAAACTAGTGTAAAAAAATAAAATACCTTTTATTATTATTAATAATAAATTAATGACATAATTATGACATCACGGATCAATAACGGTTGACCTGACGGTTGAACCAGTGACCCGTGACCTGGCCTCTTTTCTTGTTCGCTCAACGGTCCAGTTTTCAAAACATTAGTTGTTACCTATGCAATGAAATGCCTTATCAAGTCATTTAGTGTTTGCTCGACATAGTTGGAGTGGTTCCATTATTCTTGTTGTGTATAGTGATGATATAGTACTCATAGGAAATGATACAAATGGTATTGGTGATCTTAAACTTCATTTGAGCAAACATTTTTGTACAAAGGATCATGGTCAATTAAAGTATTTTTTGATAGAAGTAGCACGATCTAAGGGAGGCATTTCTCTTTCTCAGAAGAAGCATATCATCGACCTCTAATGCGAGACAGGACTCATGAGAGCCAAATCTATTGATACTCCAATGGATCCCGATGTGAAATTTGAAAAGCAAAAAGGTTATTAGATGATACAGAAAGGTATAGATAGCTAGTAGGTAAGCTTAGTTAACTTATGCAAGTTCCAAGACGAGCTATATGCCATATTCCAAAGTATCTAAAGGGATCCCCTGGAAAGGGTTTAGTATTTAAGCGTTCTAGCTCTCTTGACATTGTTGGTTTTTCTGATGCAAATTGGGCAATGAGATCCCATGGATAAGAGGTCAATTTCTGGTTAGTGTACGTTTGTTGGCGGCAATTTAGTTACATGGACGAGTACGAAGCAGAGTGTTGTTGCTAGGTCAAGTGCATAAACTGAATACAGAGCTATGGCCATTCAACATGTGAGATGATAGTCACTAATGGTGCCAGAAGCTTAAGCTGTTAGGATATAGGCCCAACAATATATATCAAGCTAACAACCCCTCACGTGTGATGCCACACTTGGAGAGGCAAATAGACAAAACAGAATAGGCAACAGAGACATAAAAAAAATGCACAAACGAGGGAGCACATGCGTGTCATGAGACTTAAATCCAGGACTTCCCAGAACCAGAGCTTTGATACCACATTAGAGAGAAAAATAACACAGAGAGAAGAAAAGAGAAGAGGCAGAATATTTGATGGGTTAATCTCCTCTATATTTATACTACTATCAAATAATAGTTAATTACATATTTGTCCCATTGTTCATATATTCTCAACAAATATAATATAACTTGTAATGAAATAAGCATTTAGTTGGTAATTGCAACCAATTTTTTAGAAGAATTTGTTCATGAGTTTCAAGCTTCAGCGTAAATGGCTGCAAATATGACCATCTTGAAGATCTCAATTTCACTAGATACGTTATATCTATTACAGAAAGCATCATGCCGATAGTGGTGGTGATTGCGGTTGCAGCAATTAAACTGATACCAAGCTAGGTTATATCAACTCTTCTAAAATGTATGAAGTATTTGTCTATTTTGACACTTGGATAAAAGTATGGTTATGGGATATGTTGCCGATATGTCTTGTTGGACATTCACCCAAAAAAATGTTTAGTAATATGAGTTTACAATATAAATATGTATAGACCTCCCACATTATGCATGCTTTATGATAGCTTGTAAACCTATTTTATCTATAAAATAAAAGAGTTGTAGTAAGAAATATGAATATTTTCCTGGGTCCCCTGCATTGTCAAAGATGAAAATTAGATGAATCTGACACTTGGATACATACCTACACTTGGCACCCGTACCCAAGTCCATGTAACATAGAATTAGCAAGTGCAGCTGGTAGAAGGTGACTGTGGCAGCGTAGTCATCACCTCCAGTGGAGTATCATAGTATTTTGAAGCTCATTAATTTGACTGAGGCTAGAATCCGTAATGTAAGAAAACTCTATGAATCAAATGATAAAGACGCTTCAATTGGGTTTGTGGTGGGCCTGACTACAAAAAGATTCTGTGATAAGGGTTTCGAAAGGTAGGAGATAAGTTCTAGGGTTCATGGAAGGAAAAGATTTAAAAGTGGTTGTGATTCAAAAGTGGCATTTTGATTTATTTTAGAATTGAGGCTACTTTAGGGCCTCGATGGCAAGTAATTTAAGATTTTAATGGTTAAATTGAAGGTCAATAGGTAAGGGAACGGGTAAGGATTCCCCTAAAAGCTTTTGGGAATTGATTTTTCTAGGACTCTGGACAGTAACCCTAGAAAAGTTGTTGGCTATTTTGCAAGGAAGAAGAAGAAGAAGAAGAGAGAGAGAGAGAGAGAGGAGCATTTCACCCTTGCAAGGGTTAGGCATGTCCACACAACCACAATCTCAAATTCTCAAATTAAACTTCAAAGAAAATAAAAATGCTCCACCAATTTTTGATTTTCTCATCCTTCACAAAGACACTAGAACAATTTTTTCATGACATTAGCATTGAAGAAACTTAGTGAGACTGATTCTGAAACAATGCAGATCCAACTTTAGGTTTGTCAATTTGGGCATGACCTGATTATGCTAAATTTAATGCACAAAATTTACATGTGTAGGTTTAGTATCAAATAACGTTCCAGTAAATATATCAAGAATTCAATATAAGCATATATATATATATCTATATCTATATGCTATATATAAAAGGAGGCCATTGTTGCCATAGTTGTGGCAAGTGGCGCATTTTGAATGATTATAAGTTTTTTTTACCCCCTGTGAGTTTTTGTGGATATAGATTACTATACTTTTCATAGTTCATTGTATTCGTGTTGGTTCATTTATTTTAGGTGCATGTATATACATTGATTACTACATGAACATGTATAGGTAACCTACATGAACATGCATTGTTTTGTGGCGAAAGTAACCTAATATCACTGTGGTTGTGAGCCTTGTGACATATGGTATACTTTGTGTGTTTAATTTTTTTAAAATTTTTTTGTGTTGTAATGTATCTAATTTCTCTTCTCCATGTACATTAATTATTAAAAATTATCACATTAAATGAAATCTAAATTTAATAAGAAGTCTAAAAGTTAGTTAACTATCTTCTTAATTTTTGTTAATGTTACTTTAAATACACAAGCATTCTTGATACTTATAATTTTTATAATATCATCAATTTTTCAATACTTATCAAAGAAATATACATATCATAAAATTTTCAATATTAATTTAAGTATACGAGATTTGGTCCCTAATCTTTGGGGTTGCTTTTTTCAATAAATGTCGGCTACATTTCTTTATGTTGATTGTACCAGTCATCGGTTTATGGATGACTGCTCTTGATGTAGTTGGTCTAGCCCCGAAAGAATTGACGGTTGAGCCGTATGAGGTAGGAAACTCTCAAGTACGGTTCTAAGGAAGGAATTGACCAGCCTATTCCGACCGGGGAGAACAGGCCATTCGACAGGGAGATTCTGAAATTGCGGAGGCTTGGTTCGATCAAGCCGCTGAATATTGGAAACAGGCTATAGCGCTTACTCCTGGTAATTATATTGAAGCACATAATTGGTTGAAGATCACTAGACGTTTCGAATAAAAGAAGACTGTTATTTATTCTTAATTGTATATTTTACTAAAAAAATCATAAGAATATTAATATTAATTGAAATTATTAATTCCTTCTAATTGAAATTATATATTAATCAGCCATCTTTTTCAATACCATCTTTGTGCAGACAACTAATTTTTATCTTATAGAATAATTATATATATGTCAGTCATATATTTCATTGAAACTTTAAGTATTTGTAAAACTTACTAAATAGAGATACATAACAACAAATAAGGATACTAATATTCAATTTACAATAAGCATATATGAATAGACAAATAAAAAATTTATTTAATTAAACAATATAAGAAATAAAAAAATATGACCAAGATATTATATGTAATTTTTACGTAAAACAATTTTTCATAGACTAATGGGCTTAAAAACGTACTCCAAATCCCGTGTATCACAAGGGATTAAAACAAGTATATCTGCTTACATAATCTACTATAAGTTTATAACCTAACTAAGACCGAGGTCCAGTTGTTTAAAGAAATCTGGGTTAGCTCTATATACAAATGCCTGCTTAAAATAACAAGTTGAGCCATTTCTGAGTTAAAGAAAATGTCATAATCTTTTCACCACCTATGCTAGAATTACTTTGAACTGCAATCCTACAACCCTTAATATTCCAAGATCACCTTTTGTTGATTATTTGGTCAATCTACTTTAAAATAATGTGCAATTGTGATGGCAAAAATATAAAAGGATAGACCCACTGGACTGGAGCTGCAAGTGGTAGATGCATTGGAAGGATGGCTAGATCACCTCCTTTCAAGGGGAAACAATATATTATGACTATGTATCTATATATACACACATTTAAGTTATTTTTTGGACCTCCAACTGTCTGTATTATACAGATAAACTAGGTTGGTGCTGGTTAATGCAATACTGCCCTTTGAATTTTCAGCTTCTATGCTGCAGAGTATGATTCTGGGCATCATTAGTCAGAAAGAAAGCATTGACGTCCATCTTTACTTTGGTTTAAATGACATAACATATGTTGCATACCCATAAAATTCTAAGTGTAAATTGAAGTTTTAAACTCCCTGCACATCGACAGGATGGCAGATTCCAATTAGCCCAAAATGGGAATCTTAAGATTTTATATATGCACAACAAATTAGAGTAATCACCTGTGGATGGCTCATCCAGAATGACTATAGGGGGATCACCAATCATTGCAATTGCAACAGACAATTTGCGCTTGTTCCCCCCACTAAGAGCAAATGAAGGTTTATTGGCATGCTTCAACAAGTCAAACTCCATTATCTTTTCCACGACCACCTGTACATTATGGGAACTACCATTAGCAATGGACATGATGGCAGGTATAGCCTTAAGTATAGATGATGCACTGTAGAAACACTAGTGGTGTTTAGTTGCGCTGTGATATTGACTCAAAGGCAAACATGAATTTAACTAAAATGGAATATGTATTTATGGATCACTTCAGTCCAAAAAAAAGGAAAAAACCAAATGTTTAGCTTTGAGAAGGGAACCCAGAAGGACACACCATTCATTTTAAAACCAAACCCTTCCAAAGCAAATAGAAACTGATTGTCAATCCATTAAGTTTGTTTTAAATGGAGAAAACATCCAGAACTAGCAGGCTGCTTAGAATATAAGCAAGAAGAATAGTTAAAATAACTGTAAAAATATACATACATCTTCCAGCTTGTGTTCTGGGACTCCTTTTATTCTTGCATAGAGCTCAAGATGTTCCCGAACAGTTAGAAATTCAAGCAGAGCATCAAACTGTGGGCAGTAGCCAATCTGATATGTAAAGAATATTATAAAGCAAATTATCTAGGTGCTATTGGTAACTTTTTTTGATGTGTAGTCAGCATCCAATGATGAAAGAATGTAAATCAAGAAGCAAGACATACATGCCGACGGACAGCTTTGGGGTTCGAACTTATGTCTCTGCCAAATATAAATGCGGTTCCATCACTTGGATGTTCTTCTCCTGTGCGTCAATATTTGGTCAAAATAAGAAAATGTGTCTTTCCATGACCATAGTCAAAATTATTCCAAATTAAGAAACACTTCAATGTTGTTGGCAGAGCCACAAAAGCACAGAAGGTCATAGAAATTCTTGCTTTGAATTGCAAAATGAATAATATTTCACCTCTTATAACAGTAATCAGCCAACTTTTTTGCCAAGATCTTGTGAACTTGCAGTGTGATGTAAATCAGTAAGTCAGATAAAATGGCCTCCACAAAGGCACATCAATAACTCCATAATGTCTATTTTTTCTTCAGTTTCTTGGGTTCAGACTCCTTCGTACCAAAAATAAAAAAATAACCTCATAAACCGTTATGACTGGTATTCTACATCTATAGGAGTTATGGCTGAAAGAGAATAGTTTCTAATAATTTTTACATCATATTTATATTAAGAGATGGTCACTTTCATTAATGTATTAAAGAAACTCATCCTGATGAGTGCAAAATATTTTCAGCAGGTAAAAGAGCATATAATTCAGATACAGGTATCTAATGTGTCTCAAGTATGACACCAATATCTTGGTGCCAATTTGCTACAAACCAGATAGCATTGACAGGGTTGTAGTTTTCCCTGCTCCATTTGTTCCTAGAAAGCCAAAGCATTCTCCTTCCTGAACTGAAAAAGTTAATGAATGAACAGCAACTTTTGTGCCGCGGTGATTCCCTCCAGGATACACCTAGAATGGGCAACACATATTGAGTTAGGATGAGATTGAATTCCCATATTGTCGAAGGCTGTCAAGGAAATAAGAAGAAGTCATATTATGCAGGCAAAAGCGGAAATACCTTCCGAAGATTACGCAAGTAGATAATCGCATTGTCAGTGGAACCTGAAAGTACCCTATTTCTTTCTGCTTGAACATCAATATCTTCGTCGAGGTCAAGAGTAACGTCTTTTGAGGATGATTCCAAAAGAGGTTCCGTATTACCACTGGAAGTTCTTTGGAAGATCTTTTTCATACTTTCCCAGCACTCTTTAAGAGTGACTAGAGATATTTTTTGAGGTGGCACTAGTTCAAGACCAAGCGTTAAAAGAAAATAAACAATTGCCTGTCAGGAATACAAAAAATTCCCATGAATCAGAGTAAACACAAATTTCATTTAAAATCTCAAAAGTTTCAATTCCTTAGACAAAAATAATTAAGAATAAAAATTGCACCACTAGTTCTTTAGTAAAACTGACAAACAATGTGACAATTCCATGGCATACTCATCAGATTTACATTGTATTGATTTGATAACATTATAACTTCATTGTAAGTATAACATACTATGTTAGCCACGGTATAACAATTCAAGTGAACAAGTGTAACCCAAAGTTCAAAATGAAAGTTCCAATTCCACGCACAAATCCAAAATAAAGGTTGGCTTTGTGGGAAAAGACAGTACCTTTCTAAAAGGGTCGATTAACTCTTATCAAGAGTACTCTCTCTAGTCTTCCTAACTATACAACGTCTCTTTTTCGTAACCCTTCGTTGGTGGCAAAAAGGCTTGAGAAGCTTCAAAGGGATTTCCTTTAAGAGGCATCGGGCACAAGTTCAAGTATAATCTGGTGGGTTGGGAAAAGGTTTCTAAACCTCTAGCAGATGGTGGGTTCTGTATCAGAAGATTGGAGTTGTTTAACAGTGGCTTTCGATGGACAGGGAGAGTTTGTCGAGGAGGGTGTTGGTGTTGGTGTTTTGGGGGGGGGGGGGGGGGGGGGGTGGTGTTTGTTGTTGGGGATATCGGTGTGGTAGGGTGGCAGGGATGGGTGGTCATTGGCAGTGTTACAGAGGCATACGGAGGTCTGGCAGGATTTCTTTAAGCTCACTGCTTTTGAGATAGTGACAGGAGCATAGTCAGAAATTGGCCAGATGGATGGTGGAGAGAGGTTTTTCCTGATCTTTTTGAGGTGGCTAGCAACAAGAAAGCATTTGTGGCCAGTTGTTTTCCCTTTGCTTCAGGAGAGGTAGTTTGGTCGCTGCAGTTTCGGAGAGGTTGATTGGTTACTAAGGGGGAGGGGGAGGATCGATTGGTTGGAAGGGAGGAGGAAGATGGTACGTGCCTTTCCTTGGAACGGGATTTGGAAGACTTATGGTGGCCTTTTTTGTTTGTACAGCTTGATTGCATTCTATCCTTACTTCAATAACGTGAAGAAGAGGAAGAACTTCATTTTGGATTGGTGTTATATGTGTAAAAGAGATACGGAATCAGCTAACCACTTGATTCTCCATTGCAAGTGGCAAGGGAGGTGTGGATTTTGATCTTTTCACTATTCGGGATGGAGTGGGTTATTCTGCTCTGGGTTGGTGGTTTGATGGCTAGTTGGACTCGAAGTTGGCCAAGAAGAAGGGAGAAGCTTGGGAAGTCACTCCTCTTTTTGTCATGCGAAGTATTTGGGAACTGAGGAATTGTAGAGCTTTTGAAGGACATGAGTATTCTATTTGTAGCCTTAAGGGAATCATTCTCATTTCCATATTCTTTTGGTTGTCAGAAAATGCGTATTTTAGTTTGTCTTTTTATGTCGATTTTTTGGAAAGCTTGAACACGCTGGTAGATATATAGACTATGTTTCTTGTCCTAGTCTTTTGTACAGGATTCACTGCCTTTAAAGCTCTCCTTTATATAGTCTTACTGATCAAAAATAACTAAATTCCAGCCATAGTTTATTAGACAAACCAATTGAAAGAGAGATACATGTGTTTAGCACGCTGCAGTTAAGTGTTAATAAAATTAAAATGATTTAACGACATATGCATCGGGATGAAATCGTATTCATCTGATACAATTTAGAATTTCATTATGAGCTAAATATGCTATGGTTGTTTCTATAATTTTAGATGCTTGTTCTCCTAGTTCGTTCTTTATCACTTTGTTTTATTTAACTGATTAAATATCTTATCAACTTAATATGAACTGATATTCTGTGAGGTGTCAAATGAGCATCATTTGGATTGCCATATCAACTATCACCTGCCAGAAACTGGCATCATGCAGAAAAAAGGTTTTGGATGTAAGAATTTCAATTCTGTCACCAGATATGCTATATTGAATCTCCGCTACTGGGAGAACATGAGTAACTCAACGACAACACTATATGAGAAATGAATTTCAATAAAATCAGATGCTCATAGGGGTTTAAAGAAAGATTCAACACTGGATATCAGATACCTATCGGCTCTCCTTCTCCCATGCTTGGGACTATCTGTTTAAATGAATAAGAAGCAGGGGGAAGACCAGAATTTACGAAAGTTCAGGGAGTGTGGAATTATATTCTGTCATAGAGTTCAATTCAGACTATGATCCTGGAGAGAGTGAAGTAGCAACACAGGATTCATAAAAATGACTCCCACATAGTTAGGATAGGATTTTTAAATTGAGTTCAAATAAATATTAAAATAAATGGTCCAAACTTGAAACACTTCATGTCATTATAACAAGATGGCGATTCATATAAAGTAAAGATGAAAAATAATAATGGACAAGATATTGATCAATTTGCCAATATGGAGGCAGTCTGGAAATTGAGGTTTCTTTAGATGTATAGGTTAAACCTTAACATCTGCTGTCTCGCATTCCCAGCATACATTTGCTCCTTTCAACAGACATTTTATACTCTCTTTTAGCCGGACTCTTTTCTTTTCTCCGATCTATTTACTTTTACTTATTTTTCTTTAGGAAATATTTTGCTTTTTTTAACTCTAATTTTGATCTAGTTCATAATGAGGTTTGCCAGTGATCATCCAGTGTGTTTTACTCAGGCTTATAATGATAATAAATGGGGCGATGCGTATTGGACAATTTTCTTATCTTACCAATTCTCTTACTCTCTGCATTACATATTGTTCATGATCCTTTTTAGTAATATATCTTTTATTCCCTTCCATTTCCAAGTAGTGAATCCAAAGAGAAAACATACCAAGACACATCATCCAGACCAAAAGAGTCAGCAAGTGATGAAGTGTTTAATAAAGCTTGAAGTGCCTAATTTAGATTCCAATTAGATCCACAAAAAATGACCCCGTAAATCATTCTAAATGTTTCAGAGGGGGTTCCAACAGACTAGACATTTTCTTTTTCTTTTCAGATAGGTAACTTTCTCCTTTCTTTGTTATGTTTTTTGAAAAGAAACACCAAGCATTTAAATACAATTGTTTACAATTTCAGAAGTCTACTATGATGGGAAGGGAAAACCAGCTATGCACAAGAGTTCACAACTTCCTGACAATAAAAAATTAGAGTGAAAAGTCTACGGTATAATATCATGGTTATTACCTAAACAAATAACAGTTCTGAAAGCCAAAAGTAGAAATGTTGATCATTGATATGACAAATATGCAGACTTACGAAGCACGGACACGGACACGCGATACGGACATGACACAACACAGACATTCTAACACGGATTTTGAAAAAATGTAGGACAAGACAAAGCAGGGACACAACAAAACATATTTTACAAAATTTTTACATGTCATTTATAGAAAAATTTTACTCAAAAAGTGATAAAAAAAAAATTGCAAGATCACACTTATTAAAATACAAAAATTAAAGGTCAAGCTAGGTAAAAAAATCACCTTACTTTTGTTTTACAATTAAATCCTAATTTATTTTCTTTATTCTTGCAACGCGTTTCATGTGTGTCTAAGTGATAGATAAGGGTATCCAAGTGACAGACACGAGGGTTCCACAAGTGTCTGCAATGTGTCTGGTTCTAAAAAATAAATAAATAAATAATAGGATACGATTGGACATGTGTCCGACACGTGTCGGCGAGTGTCCATGCTTCTTAAATGCAGATTAAAGTTACAATTCTAAATGTCTCATGTCTAATAGTAGCATGCTTTCTCCCAACAAACACATCTGTTAGGAACTTAGCACCACCAGCAGTTGTACATGCAGAAGGTCAGGATCAGATAAGAACCTCGGCTGCCAAATAACAAATAGAGGCACCAGTAACATTCCAGTCAAGAAACCCATCACCACGTCCAACCTTCATCCCTTGCCGTAAAAGAGCCAATGAAGCCAATCCGTCCGAAAAGCAAAATCCAGGTGATAATCTGAAGAAGTTCTGAAAAGTTCACGACAAATGGCCAGAAAGATAACTTTGTCACATCAGCTTGCATTTGCGCGGTATAAGCAAGAACAAATGTTAACTGTACATTGTTAACACTATTACACAAAAGTTGTGTTGCGCTGATTTAAAGTCATTTATGATCCACATGTTCCAGGTAATATTGCATAAGATGATCATCCAAATTATGCTGGTGCAATTAAAATACTGCTTAAGATCCTATAAGCAGCAATCTAACCATTCTGATTGAGACAATAAAGCATAGGAAGTAGGTCAACTCATGAAAAAGATTTAATGACACATGGCCAATCTTAATACAAGTCATAAGTCAAACAAATTTGAATAATGAGTTCATTCTTACTGAAACACTTTTTTGGGTATTCTTACGGAAACACATTCAATACAATAAAGTCTGTATCTTTGCAATGTTTATTCTTTCTCTAATAGATATAAACCAAAATAGCATTAGGATGATGCAGCGGCTGGATGTGTATTTTAGTTGTACTGGAATTAAAAGGTTGGGAAAAATGAAGTCTCTTAGGCATGAAATAAACATGTAAAAGTCAGTTCAAGGGAATGCTTCAATAGAAAGGAACCTTCAATCTAAGAAGTAGACACGATACAGACATGCTGACATGGCTATTTTCAAAACGTCAGCACGCGACACTTTAGGGATTTGGCAAAAATAAACATATATCTTCACATCTCTACATAAAAATAAATCTAACTTCTTTAGTTTTAAGTTAGAAATAAAATTATATTTTATTATATCAAAATAATAAGAAATCTTTTTTTCCAGACTAATATAATACAAAAGAAGTGTTATAAAAATTCCTAATATCTATTTTAAAAAGCTCTATTCAAAAACAAATTGGAAACTTTGGGCTTTGGAGTTCTTAAAATCAAAAAGCCTCAAGGAGGAGGGAATTATAGGCATAAATCCACATCATCTGTTTTTTTTTTTTAATTGTTGGCTAGTAAGTATTTTCTTTAAACTTGCAACGTGTATTATATGTGTCTAAGATATGGACACACGTCCCCCAAGTGTATGAAACCTTCTCCAAGTGTATGAAACGTGTCCAATTCTAACAATATTTAAAATAATAATAGGACACATTCAGATAAACGATGACACATGTTGGGGTGTATCTGACAAGTGTGTTTCTGACAAGTGTCAGTGTCCAATACGAACATGGAACCATTTTAGAAGTGCTGTACTTCTTAGCTATTAATTGTTTAATATGAAGAAATTATCCCATATGAGTGGAACTTTTTTGCCGAATAATTTTAAGACTACATAAAATTCGAGAATAGAATTTTAAAAACAAGGCAACTCAACCACTTGAGAAGTTCAGAGGAAAAAAGTTCATACAAGAAGTCAAAAGTTGAAGAGTTTACTATTATGGTCAGTAATTCCCCTTAAGTTGAATAACAGAAAGTATACCAACCTTCAGAAAAGAATTTGCACTTGCAGTTGTATCTATAAGCCCCATAATAAATGATATAACCATAAGAATGAGCCCAGAGAAAAAGTGAACCAAGAGCACCACATTCTGCATGTAGAATGGAAACATCATCATTGAGACAAAGTGCTGCTTAATGCAACAGAAATCAGAATTGCAAGATAAGAAGTTACAGTACCTGTGCCATTGTGTGCTCAGAAAAGAAAAATGTGAGACAATACGTTGATGATGCAATTGCGAGTCCATATTCCAAAAATATAACGATCGTAGGTAAGAAAGAACCTATTCCAATGAACTGATCCAGACCTATAAAGCAAATTAAATTTGTTCAGAAGTTAGAAAATAAAATAATAATATGCATTTCCCATGAAAATGCACTAAAGAAAGAGTAAAAAATACGGGGACAAAGGTGGTATCAGATTCGTCTGGTAAATTAGCATGAGACCCGATATATGGAATCCACTTCCTCCTATTTGAAGTTCAAATTAGTGGAATTGAAAATCTCATTTATATCCAAAATTGTAATTGGAGGTAGCTTAGTTACTATGTGCATGCAATTGTTCAGATCCATGGCTTTGCTACTGTGGATGTGATTTTCAAAATCCCAAATATGATATAGCAGTGGATTATCGATGACGATGCTAAATATGTACACTCAAATAAAAAAAAAGGGTGAAGCATTAGACTTATTGAAAGATGAACACATATCAGGTGGTAGATCAGTTCACTGTAATCATCCTCGCACAAATCCATCATCTAACAAGCATATTCATATTACATCACATGACATGGCTGTGTGATGACAATGTGTATCTCATTTTATATCAATGTTTCACATTTTTCAAGATGTAGATCTTGTCTGGAACGTAGCTAGGGCTCAAGATATAATCAGCAGTAACAGGTCAGTTTAAATGGTTACAACTAATATGGCTTTTAGAGTCAACGATCATATCATGGGGACTTCAATGCTGGAACTTTCCAAATCACTCCATACATAATTGAAGTTCACTTGTTTTTGGTTGATAAGTATAGTAATGAGCACAAAGCGAAGACACACCGAGGGGGAGCCACCCATGTACAATGTAAATATACAAGAAGGGATATATCAATCTATACCATAGTCATCGATACCACACCACACCAGTGTTCATATGGCCCTTCCCCAGCTCGTATAAAGCTTGATGAGAAGTACTCTAGCTAAGCAGACAGCTATCACACTGGTGAATCCAATTTGCTGTCCCAAGGTGAAATAACATCTACATGCTGAATAAAAGTCCAAATAATATAATAATGAAATGCCAAATTAACCTTATCGACAAGTTGCTTCTTATTGGACTACAGTATGTTTGCCTATACCTAGTAAATTATTCTTTGATGCAATTTCAATTGAGAGTTAACTGTTATACTCAGAAAGAAAAGGACAAATCTATCTATATCTATATCTATCTATCTATCTATCTATCTATCTATATACAATATAGAAAAGGAGGCCACTATCACTATGGTTGCGACACGTGGCTCACTGTGGTTTTTTTGTTACACCTTTTAATTTTTTGTTGATATAGATTCCTACATGTTTTTGTTGGGTTAATTGTATTTGTGTTGATTCGTTTATGTTAGGTTTATGTACATAAATATATTAGTGCATGAACATAGGTTATTACCCTACATTTATTTTTGTTCATAAATTTTATACATGTGGTTCACTGTATCACTGTATTTGTGTTGGTTCATGTACTTTAGATTCATGTACATATATAGATTACTACATAAACATACATAGATACATTTTCCTTTGGGTTACTGCATTTGCTTTGGTTCATGTATTTTACACATGTGGTTCACTATATATGTTTCATGGTTTTCATGCATCATATGATGTCCACTTTTTGTTGCTGTCTTTGTTGAAAATTTCTTAAGTTCTTGATGGTCTTTTCATGTAAGTAAAGAACAGATGGAAATTGTCAAAACATTACCAGTGTGTATTCTTTATTCTATAGTCAACACAAATCCAGTGTATAGGTCAAGAAACATTTTTCAATATGTATTCTGTAGTCAGTACAATCCAGTTATGGTGTAAGAAACTTTATTTTTATTATTTCCTTCCTTCTTCGTTTGGCTGGGAGCAACTAAAGTAGAAAAAAAAAAGTGTTTATTTGGCTGGGAACAATTAAAGTAGAAAAAAAAAAAAGTGGTTGTTAGCTCAAGTAAATTGTTTTGCTTGTGAATTACCAAAATATCTGAATTGTCGTTACTAATTTCCAGTCTTGCAGTATTCCATGTTTGGCTCTATTGTCATTATTGTATAGGTCAAAAACCTATTGTATATGCATCAAGTGAAACAGGAAAATGTCTTTAAAATTATTTTGAGGTTGGAGATAGAGGGAGAATCTGGGTTTTGTTGGAATAGCAGTATTTGAGAAGTTAGAGAATTCGAATTATTGCATATAGAATTCAAATAAGAGGCTGAAATAAATTCTCTTATGCTTCAGTGATCTGTGGGCATAATGAATCGGGGACGAATAATATGAACGCTAGAGACTTTTGGGCAATTGGCTGAGCTAGAATAACATAACACTGGGGCTATATAATATCCAGATTCTAAAGCAAGCTTAACAAAGTAATGTGCAATCATAAACGGAAAAAGATTCATATAGAGTGACCTAGATCACTGTCTAGCTATACTAACAATTAAAAGACAGATCAAAGGTACTAAAAAATCCCTTAAGTTTTTCAATTGTTGGATGAAACAAGAGGAGCTCATGTCCAAAGCTCGTGAGAGCAAGAGGTGCAAGGAAATACCAGGTTCAAAATAATCCAGAAGCTAAAAAAAAGAAGAAGAAAGTAAGCCCTTGGGAAATTCAATTCTAAGTACTACAATAATATCTCACAGAGAATTGTTGAGCTAAAGGCAGGCCTAGATCATATTCAAATAGAATTGAATATATAAATTTCTTTTAATTGTTTCATGAAATATATTTTGGAAGCTGGATCTTCCTGGAGTTGGAGCAACACTCAAAAATAAAAAAGGGCACCCATTATTGTGGCTCATAATTATAAAAACAACTGTTAATTCACCACTTGACCTTAAAGCTTAAGTTGTTAGATAAGAGCTACAACAATGTATATTAAGCTAACAACCTCTCTCATGTGCGACCCCGGCTCAGACGTGGAGATGCAAACAAACAAAATATAACAAGTGCACGAATGTGACATGAGACTTGAACCCAAGACTTCTTGAAATCAAAGTTCTGATACCATGCTAGAAGAGCTGTGATACCATGTTGAAAGAGGAGTGACATGGCTCTGATACCATGTGAAGTCACCACTTGACCTAAAAGCTTAAGTTGCTAGGTAAGGACCCCAACAATGTATATCAAGCTAACAACAGCAATGCCACCCCATTCTCAATTAGTTTTTTGTATAAAAATTCCTATTTGCTTACAATTTTTCTAGTGTGTATTTGCATTTTCTAACAAGAGAAACCAAACTCCAACGTCATTGATTATATTTCTCTTAAATTGCGTCATGTTCTGGTAGTTCTACACAAAAGTATACACAAAAATTAAAAAAAAAACATCCTGTGCATCGCATGAGCCTAAAACTAGTAAATAAGTAAAGTGAAGGTCAAATATCAGCGTAGTCATTTGTAAAAGAAGCTTTTCTTAGCACAAGTTTCCACATTTTATACCACTATCTATTTTCAGAAGAAAAAAGACTGACAATATCACAGCAAAACAGAAGCCAGCAGAGAGAAGTTGCACCAGAAATTTTTTGCAACACGCAGCGATGTATTGCCTACTTACCCTATTAATAGAAAGAAAGTAGAAGAAATATAGCATCTAAGATGATATCAATACTATTTCCACTTGTCAGTTGAAGTACCTATTAGATAATGTGTCATGGAAATAAAATAATTTTGCTAACCTCTGGTTATTCTCTGAAAGCTTAGGGTGATAGAGAAAGGTTTAATCTACTCATTTGTTTCAAGTTTCAACAGATCTTACATTGTTGAACATCATAATGTAATAATAGGGCACTTAAACATTTCCAGAAATGAGCTTGAGTAACTAGTGAAACAATTTGACTTTCAATATAGCTTTAAGTCCATAAACAATTAGAGTAAGTGCCTGCTTTTACGCTCCTCTATTGTGCATGTTCCATGACTTAGCATCAAATATGCAAGTAATTTAGGTTTAAGATTGAAGAAAGCCAAAATTCATGTTGACTTACCCAGCATATTCAGAAACTAAAATCTAAAGACGTACCAAAGATGTAAAACAGAACTATTGCAAAAGACGTAGGAATTAAGAAGCTGATGTAGTCCCATATGTATGTTGAAGCCCAGTATGACCCTATAGATACCTGCGTACAATCAGTCACTTATCAAAGCAATATTCTAATACGAAAATTTATGGAACAAATTAAAACCAGTCTTCCCCAAAAGAATAAACTTACTCCACTAATCAGCTGTTGGTGCTTAGCTTTTACCTCACGCTCCTGCATCGACATAAATGATCACATCCTTCAGATTAATATCATGATATGACTATTTGCCAATGCAACACTCTAAAAAGTAAAATATACATCTGCATCGCAATCTACAAAGTAAAATATTCATCTGCTTATATATACATATACATGCCACCAAAAGAATTAGAAAATGCTTATCAAATCACAAAATATCCAAAGATAACACAAATTTCTTTCAGTGAGTGCTCCCAATAATAAATGAAATACAAATGACATGGAAAATTATCAATAATATGTTTTATTCATCACTTAGCGTAATGGTGGCTGTAAAGAGGATAACAATGTTTTAGATTAGGTGAGATGATTCAGCTCAGTTAGCTGGTAAATAGAACTTTCTGATAACTATTTGTACACGACGTGATGCAATGACCATTGCCTTCTTGTAACAGACATACTTTCATTGAAGGCCTAAAACTAGGCTTTGGCTGCTTAATTAAAGTCTCCTTTGATGAGGGAGAAAGAATTCTGTGATTTAATAATGAGTCATATTCGTTGACTTAATTTAATATATATTTCATTTACCTTTCATTCGAAAGTAGGAAAAACTTAAAAAGTACTTGACAGTTATTCTAGCAAGGTACTGTGGCTGGTACCTAAAAAGCATAGACACTTCTAAAAAGGTGCCATGTCCAAGTCGGAAACGACATTAATCGACATTGCCTGATACATATCGGACATGCGTCCAAACGTGTTCTATTATTTTTTTTAGAATCGAACCTGCTTCGGACACTTGCGAAACACACATCTTCGTCACTTAGACATACATGAAGCACGTTGCAAGCTTGAGAAAAATAACATGGGATATAATTGTAAAATAAAGTTGAGGTGATTCTCTACCAAATTTGATGTTTAACTTATGTAATACATGATTTTTAATTTTCATTAGTGTGATCTTGCAATTTTTTCATTATTTTTAGTAGAATATTTCTATATATAACATAGGAAAATGTATAATAGACATTTTGTCGTGTCCCCATCGTGTCACATCCATATTTCAAAAATCGCCATGTCGGAGTGTTCGTGCTGCTTATCTATGTCTGTGCTTCTTAGGCTGATACTGTTCATTTCTTATGGGACTGTTCCACAATCCTGTTTGCACTAGTGTGGCAGAAAATTGTTTTTAGTATGGTTTTTAAATTTTCAAAATTTGTGGTGTGGGGAGAGGAGCTTGGAAGAAGTCTTTCCTGCCATTTTCTTGTTGGTGGTGGTTCTGGAGGCTTCAGAAAGAGAGAGGACTGTCCTCAAAAATAGCAAACAAGCTTCTCTCGAGTACCGGTACAGACTGAAATTGTTTGATACCATTCGAAATTGACTGGTACAGTCTGGTATTAGCTGGAAAGTTGCATCCGATGGTATTGATACTTCTGTGTTTCATTTTCTCTCCTAAATGGTGCCTACCAAGCTGCACCAGCCAGTACCTACGAGGCTGATAACCATGCTCTAGATTGTTTACTCAGTTAGAGAAGTAGGGCAGGGCCAGGATGATATTCAATGGTTAGTCTTTAAGAATGGAAAATTTGGGTTAAAATCTTTTTATGCTTCTATTGTAGGGGATAAAGAGACTAATTTCCATTGGAAGCAGATTTGGTCAAGTG
This sequence comes from Euryodendron excelsum, assembly GCA_033060915.1. Lineage (NCBI taxonomy): Eukaryota > Viridiplantae > Streptophyta > Magnoliopsida > Ericales > Pentaphylacaceae > Euryodendron > Euryodendron excelsum. The sequence continues at coordinate 32,880,330 of CM065395.1, forward strand.
GAGCAATTACGAAGGTAGCCTTTTTGTGTGGTGCACAGTGCATGAGAAGATTCTTACCATTGATAATCCGATAGAGAGGCGGCATGTTCTTGTCAATTAGTGTGGTCTATGTAAACAAGATGGGGAGTTAGCGTCATATATTCTTCTTCGTCGCTGTGTTGTGGTACAGAGATTTTGGGTATTGATCCTGACCATTTTTGGGATATTGGCTTTTCCCAAGTTCAGTTTTGGAAGTGCTCCAAAGTTGGTGGGGAGGTCCAGTAGGAAAGCATAAGAGACAGGCTTGGATTCTTGTGCCTTTGTCATTGTTTTGGATGATTTGGGGAGAAAGCAATAGGACATTTCAAGAGATTGAGCTTCCAACGAATAGACTCGAAGAGTTCCATTTTATTTATTTATTTATTTTTGTGTATTTTGTATAGTTGGCTTTCTAGAAGGGTTAATCCCAACCTAGGCTAATCTTGGATTTTATTGATACTATGGAGATGTAAGGATTTTATATGGGTTATGCTCTCTTGTAGGGTTTGCACTAGGTGTCTTTTTGTCCATGGATTGCATCCCGTTGATGTTTCTTTATGTAGTGTATGTAATGAGAAAAAAAAAATCCTGGTTCTAACAGCTGCTCTTATGTTGAAATACTGAATTTCCTGGCCATTTGGAGTTGATAGGCCAAAACATTCCATAGAATCTGATTTATTACCCGTTCTCGTTTGCATATCTACCAACGTGGTAATAGATTATTTGTAATCCTCACCAATGACTATTTGATTATATGTGGCTTTGCTATGTGTCTTAAGTCTCAACTTTATCGAATATACCACAAATCCCGCCTCCGGTATACTGGTCCGTACTCATTCTCTCCAAGATTATTAAGTTCTTTCAGTTCAATTGCAAAGTGTGTATCTAAAGTATGACTTCGGTAGTCTAAGCATGTATCAAGGTCGATTGCTTTAAATTTCTATTCCATGTAATTAATAGCAGAAAGGTATTTCAAGTGTAATCATATTTCCGCCAACAATTGTTACTTGCTAGATCAACTACATTCATTTTCTGATTTATGTTTTTCTGGTTTTCTTTATGATGACTTGGGAGCCTTTGGACCAACAGCCAGACGTAAACCTGCAGCAAGTGATCTAGGTTAACTGCAAACTAGCGAGTTAAAGGAAATGATAAGTCCATGAAGCAAAGCCTTTCAAATTATATATTTTTGGTAGACTTGAAAAGCGTACCTTTACAATAGCAACTGCAAATGATGCAGGTATAAAGGAGAAAGCTATGCTGACAACAATTGCAGCTGCAAATGCATCCAAATCCTACAAATTCATGAGATAATCCATTCAAAGGCTGTGAGGACTTTAACATTGTATACCATGATAGAAAGACATAAAGCACTTTTTTTTTATGGTGATTAACATAGAGTCATAAAGCATAATTATAGTAACCAAATATTTAATTGGAACAAAAGAAATCCCACTCTCCAGTTTTGGCTATCCAGGTCACCAGCAAGTCACTCTCCATCTTTGGCTATCCAGGACATAGGGGCCCAGCCAGGCCACCCAGGCTATATGCCTCTTTAGAAAGGTGGAAAAATTATTCATGGGAAAGATTTTACGTATTTTTATGAGACTTAATAGACACTTAAAACCATAGAAACTCCCCTTCAAACTCCTAGAAAAATAGAAGATTGCAATACCTTGACTTCTTTTTTCTTTTCTTTTCTTTTCTTTTCCTTTCCTAAAAGGAAGACTGAAATAAATAAATTAGAAAATATGTGGCATGGACAGAAGTATGGACAACACACGACCACAAACATACTAACATAACAAATCCTAAGGAAGTAGGATTGGATAATAGTATACTTTTTATTTTTTTCAACAAGTAAAGATCATTTATTGCAACGCAGAGCTTCTTGATAATAGTATACAATTTTGATTATCAATGCACATTTAATTAATGTTTGAGTGACTTAGCTTAGCCCTTGGAAGAGTGAAGCTACCTAAATTCTTTGTCTTCCTCTTGTTCTTTCTCTTCCCCTTATTCTTCTTCTCTTCCACAAAATGATGGAAAATGGCAACACCCAATAAAAGTATATAAAAGGCGTGGATTGGATGGTTCTAAGGCCCAAGCCTTAATTTCGCATATGTTGGATGATGTGGGGCCTACTTGGGATATTGGCTAGAAATGGGCTGGATTCTTAGAAATGTCTTTTGAGTTCTAGTCAAGTCCAATGTCTATTTAATTTCTAGTCCAAGTCTTTAATGTCCATTAGTTGATCTAAAAGTCATTTGGGTTTTCAATGTCATCAATAGAGCCTATATTTAATGTGTCCTTGGGAGTCTAAAGTTAGTTGAGGGTTATTTTGGGAGGTTCTAAAGTCAAGTTGAAATTGGTATAAATAAGATTGTAAGCCTTATGACAAATCCCGATTGAATGAATGAAAATTACAAGAGCCCTAAGCTTTTACGATTGTGTGATGCAATCCCATTCTTTGGTGTGATGCTAAAGAGGCCTTAGGTGTGATGTCTAGACTTATCCTTCGCTAACTTTTATCTCCTTCTTATAAATTACTGTTTACGACCACTGTTCACGTCCCCAAAAACAACCCCTTTTCTTGTGTTTGATCTTATGTAGGCTACTTTCCCTCTCGTCCTGCATCAATTTGGTATCAAAGCGAGAATAGCATCATGTCTACACAATCCAGAAAGATGTTTGGAGGAAGATTAACTGATTTCTAGCGTGATGAGATTCTGTTGAAACTTGTGGAGCAGTTGGATAATTATCATCTACGCATTAGTACTCTGGAAGGCCAAACAACTCAACTTAATGGTGAATGAGGAGGGGAGCAAGGTGAAAACTCCGGAAATAACAATCCTAATGAAAATGGTGAGAATCAAGGCGAGCACACAGAAGAACAGTGTGCAGATCCCCTTCAAAGGCAGCAATTTAGGGCTGGCCAAGGTCAAGGAATGCGACAAAATTCCATGTCTGGTTGGACCCAAGATTTGTTACTAAGAACCAATATGAGACCTATGATATAGCTGGAGATATCACTAAGAAGATTAAAATGGAGGTTCCAGATTTTGAAGGTAAGGTCAATCCTACTTTGTTTTATGATTGGCTTGCTTCTATCTAGGAGTACTTTAACTGGTACGATATGGTTGACGATCAGCGAGTTATGTTTGTTAAGATGAAGCTTGTTAGATTAGCAAAAATCTGGTGGATGGGTGTTGAAGGTGATATTCGGATGTTAGGGCAACCACCAATTGGTACTTGGCAAGACATGAAGACTAAGTTGAGGGAAAAGTACATGCCATCAAATTACCATAAGAAGTTGTGTGAACAACTCATCGAATTAAAGCAAAACCATATGTCAGTGGCAGAATGTATGCAGAAATTTGATGAGTTGAAGATGAGGAGTCAAGTGACGGAAGATTCAAGTCAAACTCTTGCTTGATTCAAGGATGGTTTGAGGCCAAACATAAGGAGGGAGCTGCTTGCCAACCCTTATACAGTCTTGAACATGCCTTCCAGGTTGCCTTGGATATGGAGGAGTATTTGAAATACACAATTCCTAAAGGGTACAATGATGCAGGTCGTGGCCCAGTGTTTCTAAGCAAACTTCTATTAAAATACGGCTGATCCAAAAGGCAAGAATTACACAGTCAACAAAGGGAAAGAAAAGGAAAACAGATGCTTTAAATGCGGTGAAACTGGCCACATGGCATATCAATGTCCGAAGAGAAGCTTACACATGGGAATGGAGCAAGAAGCTGAATTTGACCAACAAAATAATGATGATAATGATGATTCCTTTGGCGTTAGCGTATTAAATACAGTGACATAGAAGAAGAGGCGGTGGACAATTCGTTGCTTTCTGTTGTTAGACGTATCCTTGCAGCACCTAAAGTTGAAAAGGAAGACTGGAGGCGTACTTCTATTTTTCAAATGCTAGTTCGCTGCAAAAACCAAGCCCGAAAGCTTATTATTGATGGTGGGAGTTCCATGAATGTTGTATCCGCAGCCACGGTGGAGCTTCTTAAGCTTCCTGTTCAACCACATCCTCATCTGTATAAGGTAGCTTGGATTGATAACACTTCCATTCCTTTAACTCGACACTGCCTAGTTTCTTTCTCTTATGGTTCTTACGGTGATTCTATCTGGTGTGACGCAATTTTCATGAATTTCACACATATCCTTCTTGGACGACCATGGTTTCTGACCATGATGCAAACTTTATGAGTTACTTTTGGCCAACGCTATGGAAGTTGTTGAATACAAAGCTGAAATTTTCTTCGGCTTTTCATCTACAAACTGATGGTCAAACGGAGGTTGTTAACTGCAATTTGGGAAATCTACTTCGTTGCCTTGTTAGTGATCATATTGGCAGCTGGGATCAGGTACTTCCTATGGTTGAATTTGCATACAACAACTCTGTGAATAGATCTACAGGTTGCAGCCTTTTCGAAATTGTCACAAGTTTGCTTCCTAGGAAACCCATCGATTTGGTTACTCTAACTATTCAGGCTCGCCCAAGTGCTAAGGCTGAAGCTTTTAGTTAACATATCTGCGATATCCACAATGGTGTCCGGTGAAATATTGCCATAAGTAATGAGAGCTACAAACAACATGCTGATTTAAGACGGAGTTTTGCTGAATTTGATGAAGGCGACATGGTTATGGTTCAAGTCAAACTAGAACGGTATCCAAAAGGGGTTTATAAGAAACTTCATTCGAAGAGTGTTGGTCCATTTAAAGTTCACAAGAAAATTAGTTCTAACGCATAAGTGCTTGAATTACCTGATGATATGGGTACAAGTAACATGTTCAATACTGAGGATCTGACTCGATATTTTGGGTATGTTGAGGAAAGTACCAAGGCTGAAACTGTGGCATCTCTCCCGGCATCCAAACTTTTTGAGGATGAAATCAAAGACGAAGTTGATCATCAAATTGTTTCTACTAGACATGAAGGTTATCAAAAGTATCTCATTAAGGTGTTCACTTTCAGATTGTACTTGGATTACCGATGAGGAGTTTCACTGCCTCAACCCTAACCTTCATGAATAGTTTCATGCTTTTAACTCGTCGGGGTCAAGTTCTCTCAAGCCGGGGAGAGTTGATGGAAAATGGCAGCACCCAATAAAAGTCTATAAAAGGTGTGGATTGGATGGTTCTAAGGCCCAAGCCTTAATTTAGCATATGCTGGATGATGTGGGGCCTGCTTGGGATATTGGCTAGACATGAGCTGGATTCTTAGAAGTGTCTTTTGACTTCTAGTCAAGTCAAATGTCTATTGAATTTCTAGTCAAAATCTTTAATGTCCATTAGTTGATCTAAAAGTCATTTGAGTTTTCCATGTCATCAATAGAGCCTATATTCAATGTGTCTTTGGGAGTCTAAAGTTAGTTGAGGGTTGTTTTGGGAGGTTCTAGAGTCAAGTTGAAAGTGGTATAAATAAGATTGTAAGCCTTATGGCAAATCATGATTGAATGAAAATTACAAGAGCTTTAAGCTTTTAAGATTGTTATGACAAATCATGATTGAATGAAAATTACAAGAGCTTTAAGCTTTTAAGATTGTGTGATGCAATCCCATTCTTTAGTGTGATGCTAAAGAGGCCTTAGGTGTGATGCCTTTGGTAACCTAGGCGTGAGGCTTAGATTTATTCTTCGCTAACCTTTATCTCCTTCTTATAAATTACTGTTCACGACCACTGCTCACAGCCCCCAAAACAGCCCCTTTTCTTGTGTTTGACCTTATTTAGGCTGCTTTCCATCCCGTCCTACATCACAAAAAACCCAGAAAGCTTACTATTAACAATGGTTCAAACCAAACCCTAGCCCATCAACCTCCAGTCAACCCCAACTCTTTCCCCTACCAGTTGTTCCTCCTTTACTTGTGCGACTTGTTCGAGAAATAAGATAAAACAAAGGATTAGAGACATGTTAGCCTTCATATACTATAAGAGACGCATTTCACATCCACAGTGCACTTCTGATTGTAAAAAATACAAAACAAAATCAATCTGAACAAATAAAATCTTCAAAATTTACCACTTTGCAATTATGACTATTTTGGGAAATTTTTTTAAGAAAATATTTTGAAAGATGTTATAGGATGTAAACAAATAACGATTCAAATTTATATGTACCCTCCTATATAGAAGTGCAGTAGAGGAATAAAATTTCTCAACTATACGGACTAAATAGTACAAGAAACACATGGTAGCATGAATGTAGTTCTAAGTATCTGCACGCAGCTACAAGTCAGGAAAAAGGAAAAGCACAGCAAAAATATTGCAAACAGAGTGGGATCCACCAACTCTACGTCTCCTTTAAGAAGGGGTTAATGTCTTATAATGCCATTGAAAAGGATAAACTAATAGTAGCTGAGTGCAGAGAAGCATACCTGATGTTGCAAGTGCTGGCTTTTTGTCATGGGCAGAGGGTGATTACGTGCTCGAATTGTCATATTTTCATTAAAAGTAGCAAGCCTAAGAATTGCTGCATTCATTAAATTTATGTATGTCGGAGCAGCATGCTGACAAGAACTATTGTGTAGCACAGTGTATCCTAGACTTCCATCGTCATTCTGATTATCCATTAGGATTGCTCCATACCTGTACATGAACAGGCATAATAAAACTGAATGAAATAAGTGGAAATGTTATATGCGTGCAAAAAGAAAGCCACTCAATTACTGGTTAAAAAAAAATCCAGAAGAAGCGTTCATACTCAGCAAGTAAATTTTGAATAGCACAAGCATAAGAAAAGCACCTAAAGCAAAACTCAGTGCATGATATCTTTTGAAATTTAAATTTTGATTAAAAGCATGCCATTTTCTATTTTTGGACTAGTTTGATGAACCAAACATTTAAATTGACAATAGCAGGAGATATATTAATAAAAAAGAATGGAATGGTGAAGAAAATGATAGACCTAACTAGTGAAGTGGAAGCATAAACAACATACATGCATAAACAACATGCATGCCTTACAATTTGCTTAAGCAATCATTAGCTCTTCATTTTTTTCCTTACATATTCATGTCACCCACTTAAAATCATAATAAGTGCAATACCTAGAAATTGATCTTTGACCCAAGGAACAAAATTTCCATTTGTTTCCACCGAAACAGCCGAAACGTTTCCGTTTCCTAAGGGACCAAAACGAAACACTAGTGGAATAACAAAACACTATTATTATAATCAAAACACACTGAAACATAGAAAAATGTACCAAAATGCAATGCTATATGCCTAAAAAATAAGTTGTATTAACCCGAATTTAAAATTTTTATAAAAAGTGTGCAATTTTTATACAAAAAATTGTATTTTACTATTTTAATATTTGTCACTTTTGAAATGTTTCCGAAACATTCCGAAACATTTCCGAAATGTTTCCGTTTCCGAGCCAACTGAAACGACCCCTTGAAACGAAATTTTGATCCTTGCTTTGACCTAATTTAAAAGTTTAACAATTTAGATAACTCAACGCAACTATGCATTTTCCCAACCCTTAGGGTTGGCTACATGGACCCTTTCGCCATTTGGCTCTATCAAAGGTCATAATCTCAATTAAACTGCAATATAATGTCTCTTTCTTTATTATCTAAACCAAGTTAATTTTGGCCGCCTCCGTCTCCAAGCATTACCCTCAATGTGGATAGTGTCACTTCACCATATGAGGTGCATGCAGACAGTAAATGAATTGAAAAAACTAGAACAAATGCAATATCAATGACTGGCACTGAAAGAAATAGCATCGAACCAGATGTTAGCACCTTGCTCACACTGCACAGTTTCAAACTCTATAATTGGAGTTACAGGAGCAGAAACTAAACAGGTCCCTTAAACACCTGTTTCTCAAGAAATCAGACAATTCCAGTTTCAAAAACAAACACTAGTTGTTCACATCAAGGGCACAAACTGTTTGTCAAAAGTGACAGCAATACAGACAACAACCAAAGATAAGCTTCAGATCACAATAAATATGCAGAAAAATATTTCTGTTTCTACCTAACCAATTTAGGTGACCGGTAACATGGTTGAGTGTTTCATTTCAACGTTAGTTAAAGAATGTCCTTTTGGAAGTAACACCACCCCCACCTTTCGGACCAAACACATGCAATATCTTTTTATTTAAAAAAATGAAAAGACAAAATGACTTAATTATACATTTGTTCAACTGGATGGCTCTCGGCCCAAGGAACAAAATTTCCTTTTGTTTTCATTGAAACGACCGAAAAGTTTCCTGTTTCGTAGGGACCCAATAAAAACATCAATTGAATACCGAAATTCAAATATTTTCACAAAAAGATACTGAAACACTATGAAACATACCGAAATGATGAGTTGTTTCGGCACATATTAGACAATCTTGATCTTTAATTGTGGCTCGCTTCATTTTTTGTTATCACCACTACGATTATCACAACTAACATTAACTTTATTATTTGATAGGAGATTTTATTTATTGTCACTACACCTAATTTAGGCCCAAAATTTTAGATATTTATTTGCAAACTAATGCATTAACTTCATGCATAAATTCTCACATTATCTCATAACCAAGTCATATAAACATTAATGGTCAGTGAAATTCATAAAATTAATTTTATAAATAATTATTATCAAGGATCAAAATTTCGTTTCGATAAGTAGTTTTGGTTCGCTTGTAAACAAAAACATTTTGGAAACATTTCGAAATTGTTTTGAGGTGTTTCGGAAACATTTCAGAAGTGACAAATGTTAATACAGTAAAATACAATCTTTTTTATTTTTTTCAATAAAAGTTGTACAACATTTATGAAAAGTTCTAAATTCGCGTTGATACAATTTATTGTTTCAGTCTATAGCATTGTGTTTTGGTGCATTTTTCTATGTTCCAATGTGTTTTGACATAAACAATAGAGTTTTGCTATTCCATAGTGTTTTGTTTCGGTCTCTTAGGAAACGACAACATTTCGGCCATTTCAATAAAAACAAATCGAAATTTTATTCCTTGATTATAATATGTACTAGCATTTACTTAATGGTATCATAGTTTTCTCTTATATAAATGACTGTTTAGCCCTGAAACATGTTCAATTATTAATTTATTAGCTTTAGGAATGCACATGGATGGACTTTAAAACACGTCTGCCAATGTTTTCTTATGTTCCCATTTTTCCCATTTCCATCATGTTTCCTAAGTGTTTCTGTTTCTGAGCAGACTGAAATGATGTGCTGAAATGAAATTTTGATCCTTGGTTTGGCCAAGATTTATAGGTCCATCAATCGAAAAACGCAACCGAAGGAGGAACATGCAAAATTAGTAAGAGAGAAAGAAAGAAAGAAACATTGAAAATATCTAAACTAAACTTCATGGGGGCAAAATAATATAATTCCTGGGTGCACTTTGGAGGATGTACAGATGGGCATAAATGGATTCAAATGACCTTGCTTCATACTTTTCCTTTATTGCTCTCAGGGAAATTTTGCGATTCTTGTTTTGCTTTTATAGATATTTTCGGATTTTTGTTGATGACATTTATTTTATCCTATGTAACCTCTACGTGCCTTTCAAATAGACTCTATCTACTTGTAAAAAAAATGATATAATAAAAAAAGTCTTAATAAAATAAAAATGAAATGCAATGACCCTCCTCGTAACCCTATAATAGGCTAACAGGTTGGAAGTAGATATTATCACTCATTTTAAATCTCAAACCAGATCACATAATAAAACATGGATACTCAATACAATGGAAGATAAAAGCAACATAATTTTTCAAAGAAGTTTCACAGTGTGCATGTGGATGCTTAAAAGCAACAATCAGAAACAGCTTAGACGCAAAGATAAGCCCAGAAAATGCTGCAGCATGCTGGAGATGGAAACCAACAGAACAGCAAAATAAATATTGCCCTATATAACTTGAACCGACACTGTCTGTAACTTCCTTATCTATCTACCATAATAGAAACGAAAGGCTATTTTTGTCTTCCACCTGTGAATTTACTTATTTGCCCTCTTTCAAAACTTTTATTTCCATTAGTATCGTGCATAGTTTATATACAATTGCATATAATATCAATGGCATTCTGCCATATTGTCAATGAGTCGCATGGATCACAAAATTCTAGTTATAAAACATAATAACTTAGTGGGTCCCACGATTTCTTTACAAAAGCCCCCACATACGTAATACAAAACTGTATAGATGGCCAATAGCATTCCTCCACATCTTAAATGAACCACATGAAGCAGAAAATTCTAGCAATCCAAATGATCAAACATAATAACTTTGTGGGTCCCATGATTTCTTTGCACTTTGTCATACTACCTATTGAGGATTTAAGACATGAAGAATAAAATGGAGAAAAGTTCATAGAACAAAAGGAGGTAAAAAATGTTAATGCATGCCACGTAGAAAGAAATTACAAAAATAGAAAACATGGAGAGATTTAATGTTGTATAATCTCACATTCTTTCTAAGAAATATAAATAAAAAGACTTTGAAATGATAAAGATCATAGTTAAAATGAAGATGAGATAAATACTAAACCTGTACATAATATAGTTATTATGTGAAGTTGGCACAATTGAAAAACACATAGCAGTTAAAAAGAAATAATAATAGTTTATGATACGACTGAATTTACCACAAACATGACCAGAACTTCTATAATAGATGTTTGCTTAACATTCATCACAAATTTATTTTGACTGTATTTTTTGATTTCGGATATTGTGTAAATGTCATCGATTCGTTATAAGTTTAGAGTTCCTATGCATTGAATTTTTCTTTTTTCTTAAGGAATTCAGTATATTGTATTTAATCTTTTGCACTTTTTATACTTTCATTTCTAATGGTGTAGGACGTGCATTGCAAGTGTCCGTCACTAGCATATAGGAAAATGGATGTAAATAATTGATGTAAGTGAAAAATGACCATGCTCTTCCATGATATCAATGATATTCTAAATTACCATTATGAAATAGGATGAGACTAAAACTTGTAAATTGTCTTCTTTTTTTGTCGGTTGAGTAATTGGTAAATTATGTGTATATATGTGTGTGCATATATAGGTCGCAATAGAGCAGATCTGAACTTTATACCTACAATCCAACTTGCAGTGGAATTTATACTGATCATTCTACTCTGTAGTTTGGACCCACATTCACATGGATTTGTCCAAATACAATCCAATTTGTGCCCCAACTGCCATGCCATTTTTTAAGAGAATACAACTTTTCAAGCCAAGATTATGTCATCCAAATAGGGAAGGAGAAACAGAAATGACACATCCACATTTAGAAGATATGCACACAATAGGCACAAGTTACAGCTGCCAGATAAGAGACGGGGAACATCATCACATAGAAAAGGTACAAGATAAGGCTGCTAAAAGGTAAAGCAAGCTGACAGTATGCTGAAAGATATGGAAAGATTCATAAAAAAAACATAAAATCATATACATTTCAAATAGAATAACAAGATCATTTCAGTACAAATACTGTCAAAAACACAATAAGATGACCATCAAATTTCAAGGTAATAATATAAACTTCCCAAGAGCATGAAACGGATACAAAAGTCTGTCACAACTCACCTTGACTGGTAGGATTCATTAAAGCTAGACATCAGATATTCACTCATAGAAAGTAGTACAGGACCTAAAGTTGGCCCTGCTGCCTCAATAGCATCAGCTAAAGCCTTTTCTGTGTCAGGGAATTTATATTTACTTGGTTTTAGCTTTTGAATCCAACCTCCTTTTACAAACTGCACAACCTGCAGGATTCATAGCAATTCGGGTGGATGGAGAAATTTAGCATTTAGAATGATGTATATTAACAAAAGCACAAAGAACGAATGAAGAAGTCAACACCAAACCTCATTTGAGATAGGCCAGGATAGATCAAAAGGAATTGGACCACCACCACCTCCACCACGTAATAGAGGATTAAAATATGCGGTTGTGAGGATCACAGACTGTTGATCAGGATGTGGTTTAAGTTTGAGAAAAAGAAGACCAAAAAGCAAGAAGATAGCAGGGATCAATAGCTGGAAAACAATAGTTTTTCGATCTCTTCGAGCAGATATCGCCCTCTTTATGAATAATGCTTTACAGTGTTCCCAAAATGTTGACCTTGAAAAGAAGCAACAGCAACAGCATTGCCTACTTACGAAGTTGAAGAAACTCAGGACAGTAGCCAAAAACAAACTGCAAGCTCTCCCCATTGTCGTAAATATGACTCCAAATACCTTCTTATAACTTCCACATAGTTCGGGGAGGACAATATTCTTCGGACCATAATCATGACAGGCTTGAGAAGCCACAGAATCAGGTAAAATAAGAGTCTTCTTCTCCTCCATACATTCAGATTCAATAACATCAGACCCTGCGACTCTCAGGAATACCTCTTCAAGAGTTGTCACAGATATACCGTAACTCTCAATGCCAACAGAGGAATTGTGCTCCCTGCCTACAGTTTCTAAGTTAGGACCTGATCTTCTCATGCAGCCTTCAATCTCCCTAAACATGCTCTCAAAGGAAGACGAAGATGCCAGAGGAAGCTTGAAGGAAATCTCTGTCCCAACCTGTTGAGGCAGATCCAACCCCATGAAACAAGAAGATAATGCAACATAAGCATTATAATCACTCAGGTATTTATCAGTTGAGTAATGGGGTGTGTTTTATAGGGAAATACATTATATGTCATACATTGAGAATTAATACATTACAACAAGAACAAAATGCATAACTCCACTTTATTAGGAGGAGCTGGGCTCTAAATTAGAGTTTGCTTCTGGTACCTTTTTCCTAAGAGCAGTCTGATAAAATAAGGATCAGACCACTCTGTTCGACTAGTTATCAACGATTTGCATAATTAGTTAGTACCCTTTCATGCACTAATGTAAACATAGGAGATATGAGATCAGATGAATACTTCGCTCACACATGTTGCTGATGGAATATGACGGTAAACAATATCAGCAGCTACAGAGGCGCTAGGAACAGTCTGAATTGAAAAGATAGCAATAAGGAAGCATATCAGTGCTTTTACAATCACGAAGAGAGAGCCAATCAGGAAGATGAAAGGAAAAAAGAAATTGAACAGCATACCTTCACCAAAGTAAGTGTGTAACCGACCCCATACTGGTGCTTCAAGAAAAGAGAACTGTTGAAAAACGACCACACAGTTGAGATGACTGAATAAAGATGTAACATCTAGTGTACTAGATCATATGATTCAAGTCATAAAGAAACCAAATTTTCTGCACTCCATCCATTTCAACAGAGACATAAGATAATTAATGCTTTTTCCTTATAATAATGAAATAAGGATTTAACTCGAGTTTCCGGCATTTTCCTAGATTGAAGCAGCCTTCACATGATCATACACGTTCTTTTTTTCCATAACTAAGTATTCTAAAGAAAGCGTCAAAAGGGGATGCAACCCCTATAAAAAGCTATGCCGAAGCAAACCAACTTGCCTCCAAAACCAATTTGCCATACAGTAAAAAGCAATCACAGCAAATCTATACAAACAAAAGGAAAAGCCTACACAACTGCCACTATTCAAAGGTAACTAAAAAGTCCAAAAATTGATCCCAAGAGGAATACACCTCCCTTGACACTCAACTATATAAGACAGACAGAAATTTACTTGTTAACCTAGAAATAGCCTCCTCTACTTCATCAAAGGATCTACAGTTCCTTTCACCGCAAACAATCCACGTAACACTTAACGATGACAAAATCGTTCAGTTTTCCCAAGTGAAAAGAGCATATTGAATCTGAATATAAAATACCTTCCACAGCATTTCAACGAACCATTAGCCATGATAGCTATCCGATCTCCTAATACGTCTGCTTCATCCATAGAGTGTGTTGTTAGCAATATTATCCTGCCCTTCTTAATTTTTTTAATTAATTGCCATGTCAAACGCATTGAATATGGATCCATTCCGCTAGTAGGTTCATCAAGAACAACAACCTGTAAACAAAAAGAAAAGAAACAATTATTTTAGATTCCAAGCAAAAAGAAATGAGACTAATGTCCTTAAACTTGTGTTCACCTTACTATTTCCAATTAGTGCAATTCCAAGGGACAACTTCCTTTTCATTCCTCCAGAGAGTGCCCTCACAACAGTGTTAACTTTATCAGACAATCCCACCTAAACAAAATATTAACAGAAATAACATGAAATTTAAACAAAAGCATGCCTCTCTCATCCTAGTGTACAAAGCAGCACATGAAAGAAAACATAAGAATAAAATCCCCCCACCCCAACAAACAAACAAAAAAAACCACAAAAAAAAAAAAAAAAAGCAATGAGAAAAGAAGGAATGTAACAGTTATTTAATAGATCAATCACAAAAACCAATAAAGAAAATCTGAAGCTGCTTCTACTAAAAGTGAACATAAATATCGTCAATGAAACCAAAGACCAGGAGATTTCGAAATGACATAAACCTAATTCTAAACCACAAGGATCCCACGCTAGCAAGTCACAAGGTAGCCAAACTCCTCTTATTTCCAGGTAATGCAACACATTAAGTATTAAAGGGAACTAAAACCATAGAAAGTTCAAAATATACGAATTACATGAAAATGCGAAGGTGTGATTGTATGAACCAGAGATTGATAACCACAAGTCTCCACCACCAAGTTGGATGTTAGATTTTTTTCTATTCAGATGAACAAGATTGATGTAAACTGAACCCAAATAAGATTCCATTCGTGGATCACACAAGGTCCCCCTCTTCAGGAAAGGAAAACAAAGACTCATTTTGGACCTATCAAAAGCATATCCAAGATAAAAATCAGTATGAATAAAATCATTCTGACGGTGAGAAATGTTCTCAATGAAAGTTTGACCAAGGTGAGCCCAGAATAATGACGGGTCATTAAACATCTGTGTCTCCCTTCAGAAGGTAACCTGAGAGCTCTTAGTTTAATTGAGCGAGCAATTCAACATTTATATCTGTGGAAAACGCTAATTTGGCTAGGAGATCAGATCAATTTGTTTCAAGCTTGCAGAAAACAACAGTCCATATTATTTTGCCTCTTTAGAATTCCAGGTAGACTTTAGAGATCTTGTGGGTTCAAACTGGAGATTTCCACAGATGTATCATTTGGTAAGGAGCACAAGAGCTTAACAAAATCCTCATTGTTAGATAGTCAAGGAGAGGAGGTTTCACCGTTACTCCCTACAAGATTTACTCATGAACAGTAAGCATAACTTCAATACAACTGGTGGAATGCTGATTTGACTAGATACAATTGCCCTGGAGAGACAGTATGCAGGGATGCCCAAGCTTCTTCCATCCTGTTAGATTTATTGTCCAAGATTGGAAACTTGCAGGGAAGAGAAGAAAATTGCTGTTCTTTATCCATTTCCTTATAGTGGTTTGACGTATTCTCTCATAATGCCACAATTGTTTATTCATGAAAGACTATACCCTAAACACCACCCACCCCCCCCCCCCCCCCCCCCCCCCCAAAAAAAAAAAAAAAAAAAAAAAACCAACCCAAAAGAAAAAATAAATAAATAAAACTGAAAGGAAGGGCTTCACATGCCATCATTTTTCAAAAGTGAAAAACTAATTCAGGAGAGTATTTTATGCCAAATAACTTTCAGAGTGACTCACTACAACAATTTTAAGCCTATATATTTTCATTTGCACTTCCCTAGATATAAAACAAGTTGTGGTCACATGAAATCTATATCTATCTATATACAATATAAAAAAAAGGAGGCCGCTATCACTGTGGTTGGGAGAAGTGGCTTAATTTGCGTCGCTCTAAAGTGTTGTTTAAAAAATAAAAAATAATTATTTAGTTCGTCTCTTTGGTTCACTATACATGTATTTAATTGTTTTGTTATCTCTTTGGTTGGTGCATGTACTTTTTTTTTTTGGATTGATTACTTATTATTCAATGTACTTATTTACTTAATGTATTTATTGTGTTTGTGGTTGATTGCATTTTTTTTTTTTTTTGGCTCATTTATTTATAGATGTTAGTTCATCGTTTTAGTGCATTTACATCTATATTAATGTAAGTACATGTATTATAGGTTCATATACATATATTGATTAATATATGAATATAAGACTCATTTTATTTGTTTTGGTTCATGTATGTTATGTTCATGAATATACACTACATTCATCTAAGTATATAGATTACTACATATACATTCATGGATTAAAAAAGAATTATTATTAATATACTTATTTATTGGCATAAAATACATAATTGAATACAAATTGTTAGTTGAATATACAATTAGTTTACATAAATGGTTAGATGAATTAAACATAAATAGTTAGATGAATACACAATTAAATTAAAAAAAAACAAATTACATAAAATGTTAAATAAATATTACAATATTTATTAAATATGTAAAATTACTATAACAAAATATAAGAGCAAAAAATTAAATAACACATATTGTGCATTGGCCATTGTCGCTATGATTGTGATAAGTGGCATACTTTGAGTGCCTTTTTTTTTTATACCTTTGTTTTCTAATTTATCTAGGTTATCTTACCTATGCGAACAACACTTACAAAAACAAAAACAAAAACAAAAGGTTAAATCACTGCAACAAAATAAGACCTCAAAATTAAAAAAAAAAAATCATGTAGGCGGCTCTTTTTTATCTGTTGTTTTTTAATTTATCTAGGTTCACTTCCTTACGCAAATCAATAAGAAATTCTCGAAAGATATTACTTCTTTTGACATTTTAAAATTCATTCTAAAATAAAATGCTTCCTTTCTATTAAAAGTTGTAAAAATCAATTAACTATTTTCTTAATTTTTCAACTATTACTTTAAATACATGCATTCTGAAAAATTAAGATTTTATCTATATTAATAAGAATTCTAAGAGTCAATTGACTATTTTTTTAATTTCCTCGCCTATTACTTCAAATACATTCATTTTTTTTTTTTACTTTGACAAATACTAAGATACATGTTAAGCATGGATCATTTGGTTGTACAAAGTAGAGGCCCATATCTTTCACAACTTCTAATACTTTGTACAACATAATATATATAATTTATGTACAAATTGAAAATCTAATTGCAATATGAATTTGAAAAATTAATTGGACTATCTTCTTAATTTTACCTCTAAATAAATGTGTTCTTTATACTTAAAATAAATTGTTTCAATTATTTAAGTTATAACTGCAAATATACGAGTAATTGATAAATTTTTTTATTCTACTAAAAATATCATATATACAGTAACTACTAATCAGCCCTCTTTTTCATTACTCTCTTTATGCGAATAATTAATTTTTATTTTTAGAACGATTACATTAATGTGATTTATATATTTCATAGAAAATTATATTATTTTTTTCATAGATAACACAATTAAGTATACTATTAAATTTACTATAAGCATATATGGGTTAGTTAAATTATATAAAAACTTTGAAAATATAACCAAATAAATTATATTCAGTTTTTATTTAAAATCACTGTTGTTAAACAATGTATCTAAAGAGATATTCCACTCTCGTGCATCGCACGGGTCTAAAACTAGCAATAATAACATGAGGCCCAATTACAAGCAATAGCAAGAACTCACTTCATCAATCATTTCAGTCACAACACTCTCCAGAGAGTCTTCCTTCACACCCTTCAAGTTAGCAAATATTTCCAAATGCTCCTTTACCTGACCGAGTAATTAAACAAGTCAAACCAAGTGCCATGGAAAATCAGCATATCATGTTGAGATATTGAAGCCTGCTACAAGTTTTTTGTATGTAAAATAAACAAAAAGAGGATATAAGCATAAAAGCAAATTTGTCTAGTCAACCTCACGGAATCTACAGTCAGAAAACATACCAAAAATAAAGTAATTTTAGCACTCATAATGCTAGAGGCTAAGAAGTATGGACACGGACACGAGTGTTGAACACGATAGCACGACACTTTTTAAAAAATGCAAGATACGACATGGCGGGACACGGCAAAAGAATTATTTTTTATATTTTTTTATATATCATATATATAAATATTTTACAAAAAAAAAGTGAAAAGTATACAAGAGTTAACCAATTAAAATTAAAAAACAACATATTTCCCTCCTTAATGGGCAACAAATCATTCACAATTAGTCAATTCCATTCCATAAAAAATGATAAAGTAAACAAATACATTAACAACAAAAAAGTTATTCCATAAATACATAATATTATGAAGTAAAAAACTACCGAAAATATTAAAATGTCATTACATTTCATCAACTATCTATCATCATCTAATATAAAATCCACAAAGAATACATAAAACAAATTAACCACCGATATCAGTACCATATCAGTTCTTCTTCTTCTTCTTCTTCAATCCAACATACTAGAGCTTTTCTCAAAATAAACTCCATTTTTCAATTTTAAAATTTATAATGGAGCCCCTGTCGTGCCCCTAAAGTGTCCAAAAGGGAAAACACGTGTCCAAGCTGTATCTGTGGAGTGTCTGATTTGTAAAAAAATAAAGTAAATAAAAATTGGACACATAAAATGGAGTGTCCAACACTGCTTCGAGCGTGTCCCACGTGTGTTGGTGTCTGACATGGGTACAGCTTGCCCAACAGAGTGTTCGTGCTTCCTAGGCTGGAGGTTAAAGGATTAAAGGAGAAGAAAAATGAGTAGGAAGAATAAAAACAAATTAACGTAGACCCTAGTTGCCCTGTATTTGAACTACAAATATCCACTTATAATGATATCTATGCATATACAAACAGTACCAGAACCCCAATAGAATGATTTGCAATAACGTGAGCAAGGGAAATTCACATAGGAACTACCCCTGTTTATTCAACAAATGTCTAGACACTTTACTGATTGAATACTTTCCATTGCTGGAGTTCATATCTCATTTTTGCCTCTGTAAATTTCCGATGGTGGCAAAGTATGAGAATCAATACTTTTTCATACAAATACTCTAAAATTAGTCCTAAACAAACTAAGCAATCAGCAAATTGGCTCAATTGTTGTGAACTTTGCTCTCTAAAAGACTAACGAATTAAACAACAAAAAGGGAGCAAGAAACTCCGGCAGGGTGAAGAAGTTGGTCTACAGGAAAAAGAATACTAAACAAATGTATGACTCAATTGGACTGGCAAGTATATTAAAATAGCAAAGAAAATAAGGAGTATCGAAGCTAAGACGACCATATCTACTTTCTTTCTTGTGTAATGTAGGTTGCTGCTCAAATCCTAGAGGCAAAAGGTTCCCCCCCACACCCCCCCCCAAAAAAAAAAAAAAAAAAAACCAAACCACAAACCAAAAAAAACCCCTTGCATAGCCCCCACATAATTTGTAATAATATATAAATTTGTTCACGTAAATGGTCCATTCATAGTCTACATAGCTACAAAAGCACTTTCTGCTACTCATTATGCGTTTACTTTTATTATCAATTTCAATAAGTAGATGCAAAAATATTGTTTTGAAGAGAGTGATTCAGCAGCAATTAAGGCATAATATGTTATTGAATTGCATTTTTTTTATGCCTGATCTTTTACTAGAAGAAATACTTAGGTTCCGTCATACTAAAGTTCCCTAAATAATTTTCTTCTGATAACTCCTCAAAGTAACTCTTTTACCTCTCTTTAATTTGTGATTCATTAACCAAGACCCTCACTACTTACCATGATTAAAGTTCTAACTCTCTGCCATCATTACTTAACAAGTTTGTATATTTTCTTTTTCCCCATGCTTTGTTTCTCTCTTAGGCTTTTAACAAGTTAAATATTGATGCTGAACACAAAATTGTTGTATGACTATGCATTAATAAAACCCAAAACCAAGTAAGAAAAAAGACCAAAACTAAAGATCAAAGGAAGTCCAGGATATGTAATTTGTCTAGAAAAAACATCCCTCATCATAAAACCAAATACATAAAAGAGAATGTGAGGCAGAAGGAATATATTAAATCATCAGATGTCAGAATAGAATCCTCTGAGTAACAACTCATTTTCTTGATAAGCAATTCATAGGTAAATTTCTCCATACAATAAAAGTCTTGTAATCTAAAAACTAAAATTATGACATCAAAGAAAAAACATAAACCGAAATAACCTCCTTTCTTACCGTTAATTCAGGAAAAAGAATATCATTTTGAGGGCACACACCCAATCCTTTCCGTATCTCATCCTGTAAAATTCACAAACTGATCACAAAATTTGAAGAGCGTCAATGGGTTTATGATTTGACCATCAAATTCATAACAAAGGTTAAGTTATATTAGTTGCAATTGCTGATGAGTATAGAATCGATATCATAGATGTATAGCCACAATAAAACATCAAGCAGAGAAATTAGGGAGAAAAGGGCAAAAGACAGAGAAGCAAATATTATGGAGAAAATCATCTGCAAGAGAAAATATAAAAGCCGTGTATGAAGCAAACTTCTGAAAAATAAAGTTACCATGTCAGTCAAAATATTCTTCCCAAAAACCAAAGCATCCCCTGAAGTAGGAGGAAGAAGGCCAACAAGCATAGAAATTGTCGTGCTTTTACCAGCTCCATTGTGTCCTTCAGATATAATACTTACGTCAGTTCATGGAAATAAATGGAACATAGAAAATTAGTCAGAGATATTAAGAGGAAAAAACCAAAGAAAATTATATACCAAAGACATTCACCGAAAAAGAGAAAGAAACCACATGCCATTACATTTCTTGTTCTAGGTTCTAACTACTATTCAATCACTTGCTTAATTTATAGATATTAGAAAATAATAAACAAATGATTGAAAAGGTTGGGAGAAGTGGGGTTTGCCATTGTAAGAGAAAAATAAGAAATGCCAGATTATAAAAGTAATAAGGAAGAGAAAGAAGGCACCTGTAATAGTACTCAGATAATAAGTGACTCAATCACATACTTTATAAGTGGCTCAACCCTGTCCTCTTTATCCTCCTTTGCATTATTCTAATGTTTTATACTCTCAATCAAATTTCAGATGTTTTCTTTATTCTCAAATCTTTTTGTTTTTAATAAAAAAGAGAGGAAAATAGAAACAAATTTGATCTGGAGGAATCCTATTAGTGTCAAACAAATCATTGCTCC
The DNA here is from genome assembly GCA_033060915.1 of Euryodendron excelsum. Classification (NCBI taxonomy): domain Eukaryota; kingdom Viridiplantae; phylum Streptophyta; class Magnoliopsida; order Ericales; family Pentaphylacaceae; genus Euryodendron; species Euryodendron excelsum. The sequence goes on from CM065395.1 coordinate 32,901,417, forward strand.
AGTGTATTTCATAGTGGTTCGGTGCATTTTGATAAACTTTGAAAAGATTTGAAATTTTGGATTTCCACTAATACTTTGTCACTTTCGTAAGAAATGGAAACATTTTTGGCTGCTCCAATGAAAATGATATGAAATTTTGTTCCTTGCCAACAGGTGTCACTTTCCAAACAAAGGGATAATCAAGACAATGAAGTAGCCACATAATTTGAAAGATATTAATAAAGTAATCTACAAAATAAAACTTCATTCAACCACAGTTAAAGTAACAAGTCGAGTAGTTCACCCCACATAGCACAGTTTGTGTTCAAATCCATATGGCATCAAGCAAAGGGGAATTAGGGTGACAGGATAGGAACTGCCAAGTTGTTTGAGGGAAGAAATTAGAAAGGGAGGCAAAGGTACAGAACTGCTAAGTCACCACTTGACCTAAAAACTTAATTTATTAAGCAAGAGCCGACCTCATCCCAACCAAAGCTCTGATACCATGTTAACTTACCACTTGACCTAAAAACTTAAGCTGTTAAGTAAGGACCCCAACAATGTGTATCAAACTCTCCAACAAGAACAATCTCGTCATAGTAATGTAGGTAAGCAAACTTGATCCACAGGAGTGAGCCACAAGCTGTGCAAGATAACTAACACTTCCAATCAGCCATTCAAAAAGACTAATACAGAGAAGGAAAAGGAAGGGAAAAGAGAAGAGACTGAGCACAGTGGGAACAGAGCAGCAAACAGAAATGGGGGAAGATGATGTAGAAATAAGAAGAGTGAAACAGAGAGGTAAAAGAAAGAGGAAAGAGCTGTGAAGGAAAACATGAGAAGAAAGAGACCGTAGTCGTAAACACCCTACCCCACATAAATTAAAAAAATAAATTATCTAATAAACAAAATAAAACAAAATCCTAGACGACATCTTTTATTTCCCCTCTTTGAATGGCACCATGGGACAACACCCATATAACTCTGACAGAAAATAGCATAACCCTTCTCACCTAAAATAAGAATAGCAAAGTCTATAATTCTCTAGCAACATCATAATGAATCAAGATTAGATCCATCGACTCCTCATCTCTTTTGCTCATGCAACATTAACTGGGCAAAAAGTAGCACCCCCTGTCCCAAATTATCTATGGTGAGGATGAAATATGAAGCCGCCATCCAAACAAAAAAAACCAACTTCAAACGGGACCACCGATTTCCAAATCACGTAAATACCTCATGCTCTAGGCAATAACTAGAAGAATAAAGGGATTCAACCGTGAAATTTTCTCTTACCTTTCCACTGCAACCCATATTCCCTACCCCCAGAGACATGCACGCTATCCAATGGCGCATAAAAAAAATCCCTGATTGCCACTCTCCCAATCTTGAACAGCTCAAAAAAACAAGGTTCCCACACCACCCCACAACTCTGAGAACCTCAAATAATCCAACATTAATAAATGCTTATTAGCTACAATGGTATAGAGCTCTGGGAAGGTCATGAACGAAAGTGTTTTCCCACACCGCATAAGGTGCCAAAATCTCAACCTATGCCCCTCTCCATTGGTGAAATACATATGGCCAACAAAATTCGTCCATCCACTTCTAATGGCTTTTTGAAAGCCCGCCCAATGAGAGCTTCTAACCTCCTAAGATGTCCACCCCCAACCTCAACCCAAACTTATGTTGCTCTACCCACCTCCAAAGTTCCCCAAAAACAACTAATTAAATTGAAAAATGAATTAGGACTTCCTTGTATATCTATTGAAAGGACAGTTTTGGAGACAGGTGGACGAAATGGATTTGCTTTTGCTGATCCATTCTTAGGTTTTCAATGATGGCTATTGCCTAATGGCTCTCCATTCAACTTCTTTGATAGCTTGAGAGGGTTGGACAATTCAATCCTCTATCCCTTTTCCTTTTCATTATAATAATGGAGGCACCAAGCAGGATGGTTGATCAAGGTGGGGGATGTTGCAATATTAGTCTCCCATCTTTTTGTTGATGATACTACTATATTTTGTGCAGCAATTGAGATACCTTCAGTGTATTTTGATTTTCTTCAAGGTAGTGTCGGGACTGCATAAGAGGGAAAGTGAACTTATTATGTGAGGGATATCGAGGGTCTAGTGAAGTTGATGGGTGGTTTCAGTAGAGTGGGATCCTTCTGTGTATTTGGAATTTTCTCTTGGTGCTTCTTTCAAAGCTACTTCAATTTAGGATGGTATTATTGAGCTTTTTGAGAAAAGCCTAGCAGCATGGAAGAGGTAACATGATCTCAAAGGAGTAAATCTAACTCTTATCAAAAGTACAGTATCTGGCTTGCTCTCTTACTTCATGTCTCTTTTCAATATCCTTGCTTCTGCAACTAAGAGAGTGGAAAAATTTCAAAAGGAATTATTATTGGGAGGTCTTGGGGATGAATTTATATGCCATCTGGTGTAGTGGGAGTCGGTGTGTGCTCCATGCAGGGAGGGAAGTTTGGGTAGTAATCATTCTAGACTTTTTATTTAAAACCTTGGTAGGAAAATGACTTATGCAGATATGCTGCGAAGGATGGATGCTTGTGAAGGAGAGTGATGTTTCGTAAGTATACCTCTACAAATGGAGATTTTAAAGAAATGAGGAGCTTTCAGGGATTAGCCTATAGAAGGGATTGTAGGAATCTTTCAACTATATTAGGATCGGGACTGGAGCTACAAGGAGATTTAGATTTGGCATGATGTTTGGTTGGGAGACGTTTCACTGTGAGAGTTAATTCCGAATTCATTCTCTATTGCAGTGAACAAGAATGCTTTGGTGGTAGATCATTTAATGTCTTGGAGTTGAGCATTGTGTGGAAACCTTGCTTGTTAGGGCAATGCAGCAGTGGGAATTGGAGGAGATGGGTAACTTTCTTCGAGCAATGCATAGCATGGATATCCAAAAAGAGGATGACAAAATGTTTAGGATACACAACAAGGGGAAACTTTCTGTCAAAATACCATTTCGTGATTTGCTTGGAGGCAGTACGGGTTCAGCCTAGCCTTAGAAGAATATTAGGAAAGGTGGAGCTCCATCCAAAGTGGCCTTCGCCAACTGGACAGTAGCTTTAGACTCACTATTAACAATTTGGGGAGAAGGGGTAGATGCCACCAAATTTGTGTCGTCCGTGCAGGAGACTGGAGTTTCAATGAATCATTTTCTTTATTAAGTTGTTATGACAGCTTTGGAGTTGCTTCTCTCTATTTTTGACACATATTAGGTTATACCGACATTCAGTTCTTTTACTGCACAAACCTTAGCTAGGACTGCTGTTCCAAGAGACTAAAGAAGGTGTGGAGGGTAACTGCTGTGTGTTTGATGCCGTGCATTAGGATAAACAGAATCGGCAAACTTTGAAGATGTAGATTTGTCCATACATAGATTGAAAACTGCTTTAGTGTATAGTTTCAATTTTTTGGATCGCATGGAAGTCTTGTACTTTATGCTTTCTTTTATAGACTTCATAAGAGAGCTCATTTTATAGATGCGTTTCGATTTTCACGGCATACATCCTGTGTATGGAGGATGCGCCCCTTCTTCAATGACATGTACTTACCAAAAAAATGAAAAATGCCCAAGCCACCTTTCATCAAATTGCAAAACATCTCCCAATTCACTAGACGATACTTCAGTTTCTGACCAAGACCACCACCATAAAAAGTTGGGTTGAAGTTTCTCTAGACTCTCTAGATGAAAGCAAGAATCATAAAAATGGGCATAAACTAAGAAGGTAAACCAGAGAGCTTTTGATAAGAACCCTTTGACAAGTGCTGCTTCTTCCATCCCACCAATCTCCATTTGAAATGCTCAACCACATTGTTCCAAATAATCATCACCTTGAAAGAAGACCCATGTACTGGCAAGCGCAGACATGATGCTGGGTTCTTACAAGTTTTCACAAATTGGTTTGGTTGCATAGCTTTGGAAAACAGTAGCAAGTCAAACCGTAACAGCAAATGGATAACTTCAAGAAAATGCATCCAAAGTATACAATAATAGAAAAAAGGCAAATTTTGTGTTTCCACTAAATACTTTAGTATGCAGGCAAAACAAATATGGTAAAACATTTCCTACTAGGTGAGAAACTCAGATTCACATAGGCTCTTCTTACACAACACTTGATTCTTTTTGTCAAGAGAATCCAAGACTTATTATTACTTACTGATTCTATGCACAACTAGTTTTATCTCATGATAATCACAATTGTTGAAAACCATACAAACTTGGCTATTACCAATTAAACAACAGAAACTTGGTTATTACCAATTTAGCAGCAAGAAGAGTATATTCTAACTTTAGATACTTGGAAACCAGTTCAAGATTACAAACACAAAAAGGATTGAGTAATACAATGACAAAGGTATGCATTTCCTTTTTCCTTCCCCTTTTTTTTTTTGGTGGGGGTGGGAGGTTTGGGGGGAGAGGAGAGAATGAACAACCTACCTAAAAGTGCAAGAATCTGATTTTCATATAAATTGAGCTGTAAGGACTTAACAGCGCAACACCTCCCCTTCTTAGTGGCATATACCTTTCGCAGATTCCTAATCTGGATGCATCTACAAATGCAAATATATATGTAAGTGGGGAAAATAAATGAATGATATTAAGGCATGAAAATTTTAGCACATCCCACCTGCCATCAAGCTCTTGTTGCTTCATTTCCAAGTTTATAGCTTCCACAACAGGTTCAGAAACATCATTTCCAAAAAAACAGGCCTTTCCAATGGAAACATCAGAGCTACAAGCAGAATTTTTTATGCTACTTTTCTTTCTCCCGAACCGCTTTTGAAATATAAAACCCCACAGATGACGTAATCCACACCCCTTAGGAAGAACCAAATTAAGTGAGAAATTTTATAAAACTGTCAGAGAGAAGGTACAGTAAAAATAGCAAACTAAACATGAAGGCCCAACAAATGGAATCTGAAGTGCTTTTCAGTAAGATACAGGGTAAAAATGCCTATTATTATGCCGAACTGGAAGCTCATAAGTAGTCACTCGAAAGATTCAAAAAACATCAGAGAATTTTGTCAGACACAAGGTGTTACACGTAGAAACAGAACATCTGCTTGCCATTTGGAAACTCAATAAGATTTCTAGAAACATCCATCTGACCAAGGAAATGGATTTAAGTAACAAAACATATAGTGTAATCAACACAACATTGAGTAGATTTATGGTTATGCACATCAAAGTTTACCAAAATAAGCAAATTTTAAAACTAAAAGAAGAATAATAAACTAAATGCAACAGTGACTTTGTGGAAACACATAAAACAATATCCAAAGAGAGAAAGCTTTGCAGATATACCTTATCGAGGTAAAGACCAATCACACAATACAAAAGTGTGTCAAGCAACATCATCAGGAGGCAGACCAAAAAATTCACTCCAGATGACGCCTGCAGAATCAGTGCCTTGCATTTTTAGAAACAGTGAAAATAGGTCAAACAGAAACACAAACCCTTTATACAGCACTTACCTGCCATATGTTGCTCCAACGAAGTCCAACATGACCGCGCTCATAGTCAGCAAAATTAATTGTCCCTAAAGCAAAGGCCGTCGGCGAAAGCAAAGAAGCAATGACCTTTAATATCCTGCAATCATACAATTAGAATCGGCTACCTGCATCTCAGAGAACAACATATTTTGGAAGGTGGGTTCACCATAAAGTTGAATAGCATAAACACTCACATGGGACTGGCCTCGTCATTGACAGTGTAGTAAGGGAAGAAGGTCCCAAGGAAAGAAAGGGTACCGACTGCCACTGCTGTTTTTGCTCGTGTGAAGAATGTAGATATTAAAAATGACAGCATTATTGCACTGATGCCAAACAGAAAAAAGTACACGAACACCACTGACTTATCGCTGTACTGGAAAAGGGTGCCCATTGTGCAGAGGGTGATGATCCCAGAAGAAATTGCAAACTGCATAGAAATCAAAGCATGAAAATTAAAATGAGAACTTATGAAAAGAAATGTAATGCCAAACACATACGCAAAGGATGCACAAGATGCCAAGCAATATGCCCAAATAAATGGAAGGTAAAGATCATGTTAAACCACTTTCTGTTTTTGATACAATTTATGATAGGATAGCATATAGCAACAAAATTTTGTCAATGGACCATCAAAACTATATATCATACACTTTTATCTGAGATCAAAAAACTTTAAGAAATTGTGAAAAAATAATGCATACCTAAGCATCATGATCAGCTCATGTAAAGCTACTAGGAAAATGTTAATGCTTATCTAGATGAATGTAAAGATAGGTTACAAAAATATTGATTTCCTCCAAATTTCCCAATTCTATTTGGGTGTACAGTGACAAGTGTGAAACAGAGTAAGACAATTTAAACTGAAATTGCGAGAGTAAATATTTTTTACATAACCCTAGTTTGATTCCTTGAGAAAGGCACGTCCGACATTCCTTAACAAGAAGAGGAGCTAATCAAGAATTTCACAAGATGACCCACTTGGAAATGTTTAGGCAAATCAGATATATTTATTTTTTGATTAACGTGATGTTGGTTTAGTTTTATTTCTATAAGCTAACTTTATGTTTTCTTGATTCAAAGCTACTTTGCGAATTCCTTAGTTCAGTGACCTATACTGTAGCAATAGCCCATAACTAACCTTCCAAGCATTCAGCTAAGGTGTGTTGACAGGCCTCCATGTGTGATCCTAGTAATGCTTGTAAATCCTACAACTTCTAAGTTTGGAGTCCTACGCCCATCAGAACTACAAGACAACCAACAGCTTTACATATATGTATGCATATATCTACCCTTTCAACAACATTTTAGGAGCTTTTGAAGCTCTTGAAGTGGTTGGAAAATGCAATCTAAATCCAGAGGGATGCTGAAGGAAAACCCAAGCTGTTCATCATCAGCATGGTTCATTTGCAGCACTAAAAGCACATGTCAACTCCATTCTAAAATTAATAGTACCTTCCAATAGTGTGAAAATTGGAGATAAGTCAGCATATGTAATTTTTTCTAAGGATTGCCAAGGTCCATATAAATGGTCTTCTGATATCCACTGAAGGAACATACTAACCCACTTCCAAAGAATCCTGTGCTTGACAATCCAAGGTATACTCTGAACTAAAATATCAGTGCAGAGATTCTGCAGTGATGTTTTAGACATTAACTTCCTCACAATGAGCAGCCACTTTGTGAAACAATGCCAAAGGTTAGGTTTAACACAGTTCACCCTTCCCAGCACCCTGCATTAGCAGGACCAACACCAGGCAAGGGCCTCTTCTAATTAGCAAACCACAATGCCATTAGCACATCAGGGTAGTACATAATCTTGTCCAACCCTGCTTACCAATTCAGTTGAACTAAAATAGAACAACCAAACAAGACATTCTTTAAATCCAATTGAACCAGTCCAAAGGGACAATCGACATGCCAAATTATCTTACCGACATCACATTTCAACCTCAAATCCTATTGTCACACTAAATTTACAACCAAAACATTTCAAAGCCCGACAATTGGAACGAACGGAGGTTATACTACAAGATTATAAGTCATCTAAATTAGGTCTTCAAAAGGTTTGAAATGTAAAGAGACATTCAGCCATTGTCCATTCCAAATCCTATATTGGCTCCCTCTAAGCACTGTTCATATTACACAATAAATTGGGATTATATAATTCTTCTAGCCTTATCAATCAGAGGTAATTCCAGTGTTTACAATTAGAGAAGAGCAATACTTCTTTGCAAGTATTGAACTCAAAAATAGTAGTAGTACACTCTTGTATCCATGCACCAATTTGGTTTTAGCAGACAGCCTATAAAAGATGTAATTCAAAAGACTAAATATTTTGGCTCATACAAAGAACAGCATTCAATAGTACTAATCCATTCAAACTGCAGAAGCTTTGTACCTGCATAGCGTAAGTGATAAACCAAGAAAGATAGAATATCTCATCTTTCAGACCCATCATGTAGAGACCTTCTTTTATCTTCTGTTCCTGAAGGATGAGAAACAAAAAATGTGCTCAGTGCAGCGTTTCTAAAACCAAGGGCTACAATCCATGCAGAAACCTTTAACACAAGAAAAGACATCATCTACAAAAAATAATTCAGCACATTATGAGTCCATGATTTATTCATGTATCATACTCATTGTCAAACCTTCTCAAACACAGAATAGCTGATCAGGCGAGACACTGGATAGAGAAATCCCAATAGGTACCTGGCCATCCAAATCAGGTCAACCAAAATAGATTGTCAACACAAAATAATGAAATTTGGGGTTGGTTGTGTGTGTTGTTATGGAAAGCAACTAGGGTGATCCCTTCTTCATAGATATAAATCTCATAGACATCATCTAAGACACATAAAGAATATAACAAGATACATACAGCACTCCCATGACTTTCTTAATGATGGACTGGAACTCGTCATCAGTATATTCACGAGTTGGAAAGGGAGCCAGCCTAATGTTTGAAGGGCTGAATTGCGTCCATGGTGTCTTGAGCTGTGTGCCAACTGAATGCCAAGAAGATGACTCAGTGTCCTCAGCGACCAACTTAGTTGCAGTTTTCTGGGCAGCATATATTATGAAAGAATCCATAACTTGTTGAAGCTGCAACAAGGATTTTAAAAATTAAAAAAAAAAAATAAGGGGGAAAAGTTCTTCTAACAGAAATTGACAAAATAAAGTCCAAAAGTGGAGTTCAAAGTTCCTACAATTTGGGAGAGTCCTAGAGTAATCAATGGCAAATATTGCAAACTTTTAGGCAGTATAACTTTCTAATCAGTACACACAAGTAGCCTGTATTCAAAGGGGCTTCCCATGATTGATAGCTAGTGAAGTCTTTCAAGGTTCTTGGCTCTCTTGAATCATGTCCCTAATATGCATGACTGTAGGGGCCTTCAATGTGGACCCTCCCCATTACTTTTTGAAAACAAGTGGCTTGGAGAGGAAGGTTTCTCGGAGTTTGTTAAGGGGTTGTGGGAAAGATACAATGTGATGGGCATGCCTAACTTTTACCTAGCAAGGAAGTTGAAACTTTTTAAAGAAGATTTGAAGAAACGGAACTAAGAGATGTTTGGTAAATTGGGGTTAGGATGATGGTGAGGTCGCTCGAAAACATCAAGGGACTAGAGGAGAAGGAAGGTAGGTGGGTCTTTCGAACAATGAGAAGATGAACAAGGCAGAGAAAAAGGGGGAAGTGGGGAGGCTTCTAATTTCGGAAGAGGTGAGTTGGAAACAGAAATCCATCCAGGATGATTTTATTAATGAGGGAGACGGGAATACAAGATTCTTCCAAGTATAGCCAATGCACACGGGGGAAATAATAACATTGGGTGATTGAACATTGATGCAGGGTGCTCTCCCGGAAGGAGGATATTTCTTGAAGGAATAGACAATTTTTATGAGCACATGTTTGCAGAGGTAGGAGATAGGAGATAGGAGGCCTTTGCTTGCAAAATTGGAATTCCAGCACTTATCTAAGGAGCAAAAGGGGTGGCTTAAGCTACCCTTCTTGGAAGAGGAGGTTCTAGAAGCCTTGAGGAGTCTTAATGGGGACAAAGCACCAGGTTTAGAGGGGGCTTTGTTTTAGCAATGTTGGAGAGTGGTTAGGCAGGAGGTTATGGCTACTGTTTAGTGCTTGTTTGAGACAGGAGAGTTTGAAAAACCTTGAATGCTTCTTTTATTGTGTGAATGTTGAAAAAGAACGGAGTACTGGAGCTGAAGGATTAAGACCTATTAGCCTGCGGCAGTGTCTACAAAATTATAGCTAAGGCTCTTTTGATGGGGTTCATGAAGGTGATTAGCTAACTCACAGAATGCATTCGCATTTGCGGTGGGTTGTCAAATCCTTGATGCAACGGTTGGCAGCTGATGAATGTGTGTTTTGGGTCTCTTGTGCAAGCTGGAAATAGAAAAGCTTGTGTCCATGTATGTTCGGAATTTCTGTTATATGTATCAAGCAGATGGGTTTGGGAGAAATGGAGATGGTGGATTCAGTTTTGTATCTACTCAGTGAGATTTCGTGTTGGTGAATGTAGTTCTGAGAGGCTTCTTTGAGATCTCCGGGGCCCTAAAGCAAGAAGATGCTCTCTCTGTTTTCCCTTCATCACGATTATGGAGGTTTTGAGTCTTATGCCTCGTAAGGTTGTTGGCGAGGAGTTAGCCCACAGTTTTGATGTGGGTAATAGAATTTGAGACCTTGCCTTGGTGTCTCAACTCTTTGTGAATGATACTTCACTTGTCTCTAGAGTTTCAAAGGGGCAAGTAAAATTCTTGAGATGTGTCTTGTTGTGTATTGAGATAGTTTCAGCCTTCAGAATTGCGGATCAATTTAGCTAAGAGTGAGATTTATCCCACGCAGGGAAGTTACGAAAATAGTGGATTTTGCTGCTAATGGGGCGTAGGGTGGGATCCCTACTTATGTCCTATTTGGGCTTGCTTCAGGGAGTTGTAGCATTTCTGCACTATGGGGACACTTTTAGAAGTGAGGGTAGGGTACTAGAAAGCTTAGGTGGTTTAGCTAGGCATTGTTAGGAAACTGGATGTAGAGTTTGCTGGTGAAAAGAAATAGCTTGTGGAGAAGGGTAGTGACTGGAAAAATTTTTTTTTGTTGGGGGGGTTCGGGGGGTTTGGTTCACTGGTGCCATCAGAACTCCCTATGGAGTAGGTGTTTGAAGTGGCATTATACACGCGTGGGAGGATTTCCTTAAGCTCACTACTTTCAAATTACCACATGGTGATAGGGTGAAATTTTGGCTTCATAGCTGGTGCGGGCATAGGGCCTTGAGGGAGGTTTTCCTAGATTTTTTTGAGGTAGCTAGTAACAAAAAGTTAAAGTGGGGGTTGTTTTTCTTCCTCTTTGAGTTCAAGGAAGATTATTTGGATACTGCAGTTGTGAGGAATCTGCATGGTTAGTTGGATTATATGGAAGCTTTCTTTGGGTAGCTGCATAGCAACCCAATTATTTTTTTTTAAGGAAGTTATTTTCTCTGTCAGTTCCTGTTATGGTTCTCTGTGCAGGCAAGGGGAGGTGTCTTTCCCGTCGAAAGTCTGGAAAACTAATGCACCTCCCAACGTGGGGTTTTTTTTTTTTGTGTGGACAACTTCTCTTGAGGCTTGGAAAAGAAAAGAAACCTTGTTTTGGACTGGTGCTATATGAATAAGAACAGTAGAGTTGGAGAATCACCTTCTCCATTTCCAAGGGGGTAGAGAGTTTGGAGCCTGCTTTTCTCAGTTTTTGTTATGGAGTGGGTCATGCCTACCTTGATGGAGGCTCTTATAGCTAGCAGGGGTCTTAATTGTCCAAGACGGAGGGATAGACAGGTTTGGAAAGCCACTCCTTTATGCGTTATGTGATGTAGTTGGTGAGAGAAAAGATCCCAATTCATGGTTTGAAGGGAATCCTTCTCTTTTCCTTGTTTTTTGTGTGATAAGGTCCATTTCCTTTTGTTTTTCTTCTTTTGTTGATTTTTTGGGATAAATTGTGTGCGCTTGTAGATGTACAGGTTGAGGTCCTTTTGTAAGCAGTGGTTGTAAAGGGTTTAGCCCCCTTTTTGGCATCCTTCTCAAACAAATTTATAGCTTTTTTAATTATTAAAAAATCCAGTACATTTCGTCAAAAGGAAAGGAGATAAGTAGTAAATGTAGCGCAAAGAATTCATCTCGAGACATCAACTGAGAAGGGTGAAAATGTAAGCCAGCAGAATCATCAAGCTAGTATAATACCTCCGAAATAAACCAAAGTGGAAGCTCCTGTTTTAGCTGAGCAAATCATAATGCTCATAAACCTCTTTTGGCACCCAAAGAAACCCCACACCCAAGGAACAAGACAAGTAAAAATTTTTGCTCATCACATGACCACAACTCCAACGCAGTCTCCTTCAGATAGCCCAATCCAAAACCACAAAAGAATCTCCACCCAGGAGGCAATAATGATGACCTAGGAATTGAGCTTCCTGAAGACCTTCTAAAAGTGGCTAGGTACCATGAGTGCTAATATGATAACAAACCACATTTCCGTACCACACATTCTAAGACATGGAATACTTGGAATCCAAAAATTAAAAACTAGGTAATGAAGAAAAAGGTAATGGAATGGAAAATTTTTATGGTAAATATAATAGAAAAGACCATGGCACATCAAGAGCTCAATATATACAAAATACACATTCTTCAATGCTTTTGTATGATCAGTCCAACAAATTTCTTCAGTTAATAGGCAATTGTGAAATTACTGATTGCAATCGTTATAGTCATCTCAACGCTAAAAGAAAATCACCTAGAAATTAGAATAACGACATAATTTCAATTATGTCATTGTTCTGAGCCTCCCATCGCATTAAATTTTTAAGTATGCATGTGGCTTACCACATTCCTCTTCCTGTTCTGTCTAACAAAATGATCAGCATTCCAATTAGCTTTACATAATTTCTACCTCAATCGTATATACTGCCCAGGTGGCTTGGAGAAACCTACAAAAAGTTTCTCTTTGGCTGTGTTTGGAACCTGAATTCTTTAAGAAAAAAGTGAAAGAAAAAGAAAAGGTAAGGAAAAAGATAACAAAATGAAATACATTTTTGTTCTCTTTTCCCTTCTCCTTTTCCTTATCCTTGTCATTTTCTTTTCCATTACCAAATTCTTGATTCAAACATAGTCTTCGTAATCCTTTAAAGTATCATTTTTATCAAGTTGAATAGGAACTCCTAAAGATAACCAACAAATTAATTTAAAAAGTTCGTTAATATGGCTACAATGTTTGGAGTGACAGAACCTAATGCGCTCTCTCTCTCTCTCTCTCTCTCTCTCTCTCTCTCTCTCCGTACACGTGTGAGAAGAACCCTTTTCATTTTCTTTATTTCATTGTGTCACTAGCAAGTGCCCAAATAAGGAGTCAATTGTCACTGAGAGAAGAAGAAGAAGAAAAGAAATAAACAAAGAAGAAGAAGAGAGTAAAAGAAGAAAAACGGCAAATGAGAGAAAATAAAAAATTATGGTTCTCTCCCTCACATGTATATATATGAACATAAACCGACGTACCTAAATATTACACAGCCTACTAAACAATAAAATAATGCATAAACCAGATCACATAACACTCTCCCTCGAGTTGTTGCAAATATATCTCTTATGCCCCACTTGTAAACAATGGGATGGAAAAGGCAAACAAATCAGACCCCTATTCAACTTTTTTTAATGAAATTCCTATCAATCTCGATATCCGTGGTTTTATTGATACTGAACTTGGTTATAAAGTATTATTAATGGCAACTTTATTGTCATAGTATTACTTCATGGGTTTACCACCATATGATCCCAGATCTTCTAGTAGAGTCTGAAGCCACATAAGCTCACAAGTACCATAAGCTATAACCCTGTATTCTGTCTCTACACAAGACCTAGTCACCACTGCTTGTTTCGTGTTTCGCCAAGTGACTAGATTTCCTTCTAGAAACGTATAGTAGCTTGAAGTAGATTGTCTATCATTAACTGATACTGCCTAATGTCCATCAATAAATTCTTCCAATCTCATTGGAGAACTCAATATGTGACATGCAGCATCTAGATGCACTAAATGAGAGTCATGCATATACTTATTTTGAAGACCAACCCAGGTTGGCCGCATAGAGAAAAGCCACACAAATGGAATTCATCTTTGTCACATGTCTAAGTAAACCTCTCGGCAATAAGTCGAGCCTTATATCTCTTAATTGTCTTATCTGCTTTCTGGTTATCAGTGGACACCCATTTGTAACACCAATCTCTTTCCAACTGGAAGAGGAACTAGCACTCAAGTGTCATTCTTGCTCAGAACTTTCATCTCAATTACCATAGCATCTTCTCACTTACAATCAGAGAGAGCTGCTTTCCATTCCAGCCCTAAGAAATTCAAACCGAGGATAAAAATGACACAAAGGCACGATACGAAGGAGACAATGAATCATATGAAACAAAGATATAGATATAAGGTGGTAAGAACAAGTCCTAACCCCCTTTCTAAGAAGAATAGGAATATCAGAGTCAACCACATCTTGATTATCTCTAAAAGGAGAAATGACGAGCGATTCATTACCTTAACAATCTGTGGGAGAATCTAAAACTGGTTTTAAGGGTGACCGCTGACATGGTGGAATATAAGGAGTTGTTTTTTCTGACCCTGTGAATAAATCTTGAGACTATCCCTATCCAATCAACCACCAATGTCAGGCTCCCCTTAACACACTTCTCCTCCTCCCCCTCACAACAAACAATAGCTCTCTGAGAATGAAGAAAATAGAAAGCTCCAAACGATGACATCTCTTCCTCAGTATTGTTCTCCCCATGAAGAGATGTATGGGTTGCAACAGATGACCAATCAATTGAAGTAATGAACCAATTATAACCAAACCACAGAAGAAGAACCCCACACATCCGAATGAATCAGCATAAATGGAGAAGTGCTTCCTTTATTAACTGAAGGATAACAACAATGTTTATGTTTGGCAAGTTCATAAGCATTACAAACAAAACCATTCCTATAAAGTAACACCGAAAAAGGCTTTTCTATGACTCCAAAAGATGGATGACCCAAACGCCAATGTCACTGATGAAAAAGATGAAGTGATAAGCTAGTAGCAGCCTGAAGAGAGGACAAAGGTGAAGACGAAGAGGAAGATAGAGATGCGGCATCCAGAAAATACAGACCACTATGTGCTTTACCACTGCCTGTTCCTAGTTCAAGAAAGAAACAATGCATAGGAAAAAAGATCATGGAGCAACTTAACAAAGTAGTAAGATAACTAACAAAAAGCAAGTTAGTGAAAAATTGTGGACATAAACAATAGATGAGAGGAGCACTAAATAGAACCTTTCCCCAATACATGAGACAAGAAACCGTCAACTAATCTTACTTTATCTTCACCTATACAATGAGAGTAAGAATAGAAAATATTAGAACTTGTCAAGTGGTCAGTAGCTCCAAAATTGATTATTCAAGGAGAGGAAGAAGCGGGATTAAATGCATTTGCATGAATAGTTGTGTAAATAAAGTAAGAAAAAGTGGAGAGAGAAGCCCTAGTAGTCAAGCCATCAATTGCTTAATGGTTTGCATCTCATACTCAAAACGGGCACCAATGTCGTTGGAAGTGCCAAGAGAAACCTTTGACATGTGAGCATGGAATGAGCACTACCAGGCTGATCACCACTACACCCTTGGTTGGAGTGTTAGCCCTAAGTTTATTCAAATGGAATTTTATATATGATTTTGATGATAACTTACGTTAATTTATAAATATTTTCTTGATTAAGTATATTCAATACTT
Source organism: Euryodendron excelsum (assembly GCA_033060915.1). NCBI lineage: Eukaryota > Viridiplantae > Streptophyta > Magnoliopsida > Ericales > Pentaphylacaceae > Euryodendron > Euryodendron excelsum. The sequence continues at coordinate 32,916,712 of CM065395.1, forward strand.
TTAATCGTTAGCCTAATTGGTGTAATAAAATTTTGCAAGATTATGAAGCACTTAAAAGAAATATTAAGACTTAGAAAATAATATCTAAATTCTTAAAAATCATGTTTTAAGGAAACTTAATTCAAGGAAGGAAATTAGAGCACATAATTTTTTTCTAAGGTTGAAAATTCAATGAAATTATATCCTATGATACAATCATAGTATTCTATCCATATCTTTTAATCCAACCATTGAATTAATCTGATTTTTAAAGTTTAAAAAATCTGACTTTCATGTCTACAAATTTTCTCTTATATACATTGTCAAATTCGAATTTCATAAGGGAGAAAATCGCGATAAAAATGAAGACAACTCTGCATAAATTCAAATATGCCAACTGGTAGATAGTTTTGAGTATTTTGATCATAACTTTTACTCTAACCATTGGATCGACCTGATTCTTAATGTTCGAAAAATCTTACTTCCATGTCTACAACTTTTAACTTATAGCCATTTTCAAATTCGAACGTTATCCATGCTAAAATCAAGCTGGAAGTAAAGGCATATGTGCAGAAATTTAAATATGCCAACTAAGAGATAGTTCGAGTAATTTGATCATAACTTTTGATCTGACCATTAGATCGACCTGATTCTTAAAGTTCTGAAACTCTAACTTTTATGTCTACAACTTTTATGTTATATCCATTTTCAAATTAAAATGCTATCAAGGCAAAAATCAAGATGAAAATGAAGCCATTTGATCAAAAATTCAACAATAAATCTAGCAGCAACTTGCTCAACGAGAAGAATTATTTTAAATGCTCTCCAATGGCTAGAAACTCATTTGAAGCTACAAATCAGCCTTCAATATTCATCTATAAATAAAGATAAATTTGAAAAGCAATAAAAAAACAACAAGAGTAACAAGAGCTTGTGCATCAAAGTGATATTCATCCTACAAAGTCTTTGAGAGCTTAATTGTCTTCTATCTTCTAATGTTTTGAGAGCTTCATTGGCATATTTATTCTTTGAGAAAATTCATTTGTAAAAAAAAGTGGTTGTACTATTGTTTTTACTTCTTATAAGGGAGAGACTAACTAGAAATAATAAGTAGAGATTGGGTGTGACTAGCATCTGTATAAAAAATTAGTTGGAGTGAGGAATCACTTGGTTGGGTGTGACTAACACCTATGTAAAAATTAGTTACAGGAATGTGACTAGCATCTGTGAAAAAAACTAGTTGTAAAGGAGAACTAGAGCATAGGTTAAAAGGTTAGTGACTGTATCTACGATTTGATATAGTGGAGAAAAATCTCAAAAAAGGAGACTTAGGGAATGGATGTAGATTTTGGAGTTAAAGTCGAATCACGATAAATCTTGTGCGTATTCTGTTCTCTCTACCTTCTTTACTTTATAGTTTGAATTACTTGCATTTATTTACAACATATTATTGATTGATTAATATTTTTTTATTGAACATTTTGTTGAAAATTTTAAATCTGAAATTATTTGTTGAATTATTGTTCAAACCCAATTTACACGCCTCTTGGATTGCCACCTAAACTAACAGGATGACCAATCAACTTCTAACAATCATCCCTAGTATGTCGATCTTCCCTACATTAATCACATTTGGTTTGATCATGGTCAACAGAACTACCCTTACCACCAGACATGATTAGCCTAGTTTACCTCCCCCTATTGAATAGAGGTGACATCCAAAATAAAATCGATCCTAAGTAAGGGCATGCACCATAGCCTGCTAAACACTAGCACATGCCTATCTCTAGTGGAAAAAGGAGATCAGCCTAAGACCTGAACTCTGATCTAATCATGCTCCATGTTAAGGTCCGTAAGAAAATCAGACACGCTTTTTCTCTACTATATGCCAAAATGTAGTTGCATCCTAAGAACAAACAACCTGAAAATACTGATAATAATCAAGCTCCTATCACAGACTAGTCAATTAAGTATAAAGACTCTGCAAGAGACCTATTGTTTTGATATAACCCATGAATCTTCTTCCTCAGTTTATAGGCATAAGTGCCATTACTCCTCTTAAAGTCAGTCAGTGCTATGGCAAACCAAATTTTATGCATTGTTTCTATCAACACAAAGGTACAAGTGATGGTTACATTGAATTAATGAACCAAATCATGACAATAGCATTCTCTAACTACCATTTCTCACGTGTTGACCCATCCGTCATCATATCCTTGGTAGCTCCCATGACATAACCGGCCAAGCGACACGAACAGTACTATATCAAATAGTTTGTGGCATCCAACTTAATTAGACTAATCTGAAGAGATGACCTATCTCCAAGAGTCCCAACAAAACTTAGCCCATTCTCCACACTACCAATGGGAGTCTGAATACTTTTTGTTATGTCTGCAAAAGAGGCTAGCACAATACAACTAACAAAGATTGGTCCAAACCAACAAAACACAAGCTAACTTCACAAGAGCAAGGATTTCCCAGCAACGAGAGACCTATTGCATCAAAATAAATAGAAAATAGCTCGGAAAGACAAAAAAATAAGTAAAGAAACTAACTAATGCAAGAAGAAGAAACCTATCCACACATTGTTTTCACAAAAATACCATCAAAAACTTGAAAACAATGCCAGGAGCTAAGTCACAAGTTCGGCTAGCGGAGCCGATGCGGGTGAGGGAGCAGGTGCATAGAAATGCCAATTTTAAAAATATGTAGTTTTGAAAGCACATTGAGAGAGTTTACATTAATTAATTTTTAATTTTTAATTTTTAATTTAATATTTTTTATCATTAAATATATGTTTTGGGTCTTTTGACCATTATCTGGAAGAGAATTTACTTCTTTAAAAAATAAAAGCAACAGAATAATCCAAAAAATTGACACTAGTGTAGTGGCTGTGTTGCTCCCTTGCCAAGTAGTTAGAGGTTAGACTCCCCATTAGGCCATCTGTTCAGATTTTGTACAAGTTATATGACTCACATGCAATGCTGTAGTGGTCTTTGCAGTTGATTGACTGGTAGGAATATGATTTGGTGTGATGTTGTGCAATGTAAAGATCATAGACTGCTAAAAAATGCCAAGTCAAGAAGCAATTCGCACATGCACCAAATTCAATCTACAAATTCATTGCGAATTGATGTCGAATCTGTAAATCAACGAACTACAACGCAGAGCAGCAACCCTCTTGCGCGAACCATGTGACTTAGGCTAGTAGATGATTCCCAAGGCTTAACTGGCACCCACAGGATGCAGCCCAAGCATTCATTTGCTTCAAACCATGCCCGATTGACAATTTCTTAAAACTAAACCTACTTTTCTAAAAATTAAAAAAAGATAGGAAAAACCACATCAAATGAACTCAAAATAATTGGGCCCTAAAATTTATACCACGTTAACCCTACCATCCTCCTATAGTGGGTGGCTAATGCACTATCCAAACCCACATAATTAGTAGAACATATGTGGTAAATTTGACATTTTTCTAAATATTTTTTTTAACATTCCAACGTACACTACGAATAGAGGATGAACTGTAAAAAAGTAGAGTATAAATCAATATGATAAAATAATCTTGGACATTCGACTTCGCGAGTCACCAAAAAGTGACAAACATAATCAAGCTTTGATAACAAGTTAAATTTTCATCCAGAAAAGCAGCAAAAATGAAGAAACAAGAAGAAGAAACAGAGAATATAAGAAAAAAAACGGCTACTGAGAGAACCAAAAATCAATTGCTGGCATGGATGAAGTAATGGAAGAGGAAGCTAGCTAAAGTTGATTTCAATTAGAAGAAAGACTCAATTATCATATTTAGGATATTTTCTCACAAAGTATTGTAATTATCCATAATATATGTATCGTATAGTCAAAGGACTTAATGTGATTATGAAGATGTATATCTTCTGAATTTGGTGACTATAGTGGATAGTGGCATGAGTGAAAAAACCCAATCCATACGAAAAAACATATGCATGAATTATTATTTTGTATGAAAAAAATATGTATTTGAGTTAATAGTTGAAGCAGCTAAGAAGATAATAAACTCTCTCAAAGTTCTCATTGAATTTTAAGGATCTGAAAATGTAATCGTTTTCCTTGATTACTTATCACCAAATTTCTATGAAAAGTGAACCTGCATAATTACGAAAACTAAGTTGTAGAATTCTTACCGAAATTAAGATGTATTTCATCTAAAGTGAATGGTAAAATCTTTAAAAACTATATATTCCCCAATTACTTATTAACTCACACAGGGAGGTGAATATGGATAGATTAAAAAACACACAATGAAAAAAATTAAAGCAAAGTACAACATATGTCGCAACCACTTAAACTAATAATTGAAATAATTGACAAGATAGTGAAGATGCATTTCATCTAAACTTAGTGCATACACTATACAATGGCATAAATTCTAACCAGTTTGTTCAAAAATTACATGTATAAACTAATATTGTAAATGCAACAATGTATGTATTTAAGATAATAGTTGAAAAATCTAAGAAGATAGTCAACCGATTTTTGGAATTCATATTGAATTCAAATGTATAATTTTGAAGAAAATTATATATATCAAACAGTAGTATAAATATAAAGAATGTATGTATTTGAGAAAATTAAAAAATAGTCAAGTGATTTTTATAATTCTTAGTAAATTTAGATCCATTGCATGCAAAATGAATTCCAAAAGGTTTAAAGAGTTATATCTTTCACTAATTATTTATTAACTCACATAGAGAAAAGAAGCTTGATAGATGAAAGCATACGTGAAAAAAAAATTAGAAGTAATATATGCCACGTGGGGAGTGATGGCTTACCTAAAATTTAAATTCATTGCATCAAAAATGAATTTGAAAAGTTTTAAAGAATTATAAGTGAAAAAAAAATAAAACAAAGTACGCCACGTGTCGAAACACAACAATAATGGCTTACTTGAATTTTAAATTCATTGCATCCAAAATAAATTTTAAAAAATTTAAAGAAGTAATATCTTTCACTAATTATACAATAACTTACATAGGGAAAGAAGCTTCATAGATTAAAACACAAAAAGTGAAAAAAAATCAAAAGCAAAGATGCCACGTGTCCCGATTATAGTTACCGGAAAACTCATTTTGAAGGAAAAAATGCGTTTCCAATACTAGTACAAAACTCATTTGAAGATTTTGAAGAAATGTTCCTGAAGCGCAGGAGAAATATTTCGAAGACTCTTAGAAAACGTTTGGAAACTCTAAGAATACTTGACGAAAATTCTTAGAAAATTTAGAAAAAATGCTTTAGAAACTTAAATATTAATTTTTATACATTTTCTTCCCTTAAGTTCTAACTAAGTATCTATGAAATTATTCGAGGGCTGAGACTTTCTCTAACAAATCCCTTGGACAATAACTCCTTAACTTGCCGCCTAAGCTCTTCGTGCCCCTTTGAACTCATTTTGTAATGAGACCGGTTTGGCAGGTTAGAACCTAGAACCATATCAGTTTCATGTTGTATATCTTGCAGTGGTGGTAAAGCGTCGGGCAATTTATCAGGAAAAACATCTCCGAACCACATCAATAAGGGCTTAATAACTTCAGGAACATTCTTCTTTGGCTCATTTTTTTGCTCTTCCTTTACAATCAAAACATAGACAATTTGGGTAGCAGACAACTCCTTCTCAAATTCTATTCTTGTCAACAAGTTAGTACCTTCCCCAACTTTTGGCTTGGGTATATTGTTCGGCAGCAATACAATTTTTGTAGTGTTAAACAATAGGCTATAGGTATTGGTTCGACCATCATGCTTCACTTTTTGCTCATATTGCCATGGTCGACCCAATAATAGATGACAAGCATCCATACTCACAACATCACCCCAAGCCTAATCCTTATGCTTAGGGCCCATAGAAAAAGTAACTAGGCAGCGTTTGGAAACTTTAACCTCGTTACCTTTCTTGAACCACGCCAATTTGTAAGAATGATGGTGTTGTTTTGTCTTCAAACCCAACTGCTTCTTCAAAAATCACGTTCTCACAACTACAAAAATAAATGACAAAGCGACAAACTTTGCCTCCAATGGTGCAGGTGCACTGAAAAATATTGCTACACAACCATGCATCTCCTCCTTCTGTCTCCCGGGGTGCAAAACATGCTCTCCAAACAACCAGTAAAAGGCCATGATCTCTAGCAACAAAATTTTTTGATTTTACACCGCCAAGCTCGTCATAATCTAGTATATGTTCAGAATCATCATTCTAAACTGCTACAATTTCCTCATTCTCTAAGAACAAGTTCTTTCCAAGATGGTCTCTTTTCTTGCGTTCTCAGGCACGATGACCTGATTTTCCGCACTCGTAGCACTTGAAACCTAACGTTGAAGCTGCTGGTTTGAACTATGTACCCGCAATTTTTAGTACTGCCTGCATTTTTACCGTTCGATTTAGTAGTCCACTGGGTTGAATAGTTCATATCCAATTGATAGTACTCCAATTGCTAGAAACTGTTTTGCCATTGGATTGCTTCTCCAGTTGTAGGGCTCATTGATGTGCATCAGAAATAGAATACAAATCAAATATGTTTAGAGTATCTTGAAATTACTGATGTATACCTCCAATATATCGTGAGACTAATTGCTTTTCAGTATTAGCCAGATCATTTCAGGCTACCAATTAATAGAATTCAGTAGTGTAGTCGTCCACGGTACGCAACCCTTGTTGCAGATTCTGCAACCTCTGATACATTAAGTGCGGATAGTTGTGGAGTAAAAACAAAATCCTTATATGCTTCTTCAATTTCTCCCACGAACCAATCTTTTGTTTACCTTATTGAGGCCTCATAAGCTTGGTTTGCTACCACCATGCAGCGGCTCTAGCACAAAATCTAGTAGCAACTAAGAACACCCTCTTTTCGTTGGGAACCTCTTGGAAATTCAGAATTTCTTCAATAGTGTTTGACCAATCCAAGAAATCCTCCGCTGATAAACCTTCATGGAACTCAGGTATATCAATCTTTAAGCCAAATTCCCAACGATGAGAATCACATTTATTACCCATGAATCCTTTATCCCTACCCCTCCTTGGTTGATAATCAGCAAAAGGGTTGGCAAGTTCATCCTCTGAAACTTCTTCTTCCTCCGAAAGATGGTTCTGTGGATGATGGCTTGGTTGATGTCCAGCATTTAAAGCAATAATCTGTTCAGCAATTCTTTGATCCATCTGTTGGAATCGATCCTCTATACGTGCATCTCATGCAGCATTGTCATGATCATATATCGCCTCGATGTTAACAGCCTGAGTACCACCTCCCCAACCTCTAGTAGCAACTTCACTGAGTGCTATGATCAGCTCTGATATTAACTAACGCATGAATAAGAGTGAACAAGTGAATTGTCCATCCAAACAAAACACAAGAATATAAGAGAGAAACAAATTCTCTGAAATAATTCTTTAATTAATACTCAAAAGCTATCTATTACATTAAAAGTGAGTCTCTATATATAGATCAAAGAGGAGTAGTGAGCAAATAATGACAAATAAGAAACTAAACATATAAGCAAATAGCTAATTAGGAAATTATTTTTTTTATAAGTAAAATTATCATAGAAGGCACTAAAAGGAGCGCATCCTATATACAAAAAGCCATTCAGAAGAGCTCAACGCGAAAGTTAAGTTCGTATATGAATTCTATGAGAGAAAAGAAGGATTCACAAAAATTCTCTTTACACCAAAAATAAAATCTATGCAAAAGACAAGATTCCAGCTTATGTACTTTCATGGATATATCTTCAAAAGTGCACCTATTCCTTTATCTCCAAATGCACCACATGATGCAAAGAGTCGTTATTCTCCATACTTTCTACTTCCTTTTCACCTTATAGCCCGCGTTCCAGCTTTTCATAAGCTTGAGAATTGAATTTGGCATAGCCCAATGCACTCCACAAACTGAGAGAAGTATGTCCCACAGCTCCTTAGCAACCTCGCAATGAATCATCAAATGATCCACCGATAACTCTCTCTTTTTACACATATAACACCAATTAGGAAATTTGAACCCTCTCTCAACTAAATTGTCAATGGTGAGAATGGAGTTTAGGGCTGCTATCCACACAAAAAAAGCAACCTTCGTCGGAGCTCCAACTCCCTATATGCTTGTTGATGGAAACATGTCCCTCCCTCCGCTAGAAATGAGGGAATAGAAGGACTTAACCGAAAAATTTCCATTGTTATGCCTCTATTTCATGAGATCCACTGCATCCCTATGCATCTCAACATCATACAAATGAGCGAACAACTCTGAAACACCCTATAGTTCCCAATCTTGAAAAGGCTTGATAAACAGAGGCTCCCAACCCCCACGTCGGTAAACTCAAGTAATCTGTTACCTTTGCTTCTTTGTTTGCTCCAATACTACATAGATCGAGGAGGATTCGAGCTAAAGGAGTGTCAAAACACCAAGCATCCTAGTAAAAGCAAACTCGACTTCCCTCACCTACTGCAAATGCCAAATGTTTGGAAAACATATCCTAACCTTTCCTAATACCTTTCCATAAACCCACTGCATACAAAACCCTCACTTCCTCAAAAGTCCATAGTCCATTGAGAACACCATAGTTACCTTTAATCACCTTCTCCATAGATAACCTTCCTCCTCTAGATATATCCACAATCATTTGCCTGACAAGGCCTAGTTGAATTGCTGAAAGCATCTAATACCAAGCCCACTTTGATTGGTCGGTTTGCAAATATTATTTCACTCCACAAGATGGAACTTGAACTCCTCACCCAACTCTCCCCACAAGAAGTGGCTTTGAGGTTTTACCAACCTTTTCTCCACTAAAGTAGGCATAGTAAATAAAGACATAAAATAAGTTAGCAAGCTGAACAAAGTGCTTTTGATCAAGGTAACTTTATTCCCTTTTCAAAGTATTGTCTCTTCCACCCCGCAAGCCTTTTCTTAACCCTCTCAATAATATTGTCCCACACCGCTATGGCTTTGAAATAAAAGCCCAAAGGTAAACTCAGATACTTCAAAGGTAATACCCCCACTTTGAATTCCATAAAATTAGCCATCTCCTGAAGATCAGCCACACCATCAATAGGAATTAGTTCACTCTTGCTCAAGTTTACCTTCAGGCCTGACACTGCCTTGAAACAAATTAGAACACACTGTAAATACCGAAGTTGTCCTTCCAGAAAATAATGATATCATCTGCAAAAAGGTACGAGATCTTCACCGCATCTTAACCCCTACTACTCACCTCAAATCCCTTTATCATCCCACCATCCTCTACTTTCTTTTAAGAATTTGCTAAGGGCTTCCATGGCAATAATAAATAGAAACAGAGATAGAAGATCCCCTTGTCTCAACCCTCTGGAACTCGGAAAGAAGCCAGACGAGGAGCCATTCACGATCACTGAGAATCTGACTGTAAAAATATACCACAGAATCTATTTCCTCCACTTAGCTCTGAACCCCATTCTTTCCAGAATATAGAGTAAAAAATCCCGGCTAACATGGTCATAGGCCTTCTCGATATGCAGCTTACATATGACTCTTGGAGTTCGATTTCTCAATCTTGAATTCACTACTTCATTGGCAACAAGCATTGCATCCAAGATCTGGTGCCCGTGTATAAAAGCATTCTAAGAATCCAAAATGACCTTGCCCACCACTTTTGTTAAACGCAAAGCTAGGACCTCAACTATTAGTTTATATACACAACCCACAAGATTGATTGGCCTGAAGCCCTTCAACCCTGTAACTCCGCCTTTTTTGGGAATAAGGACAATGAAAGAGGCGTTGAGACTCTTCTTTAAGGACCCATGCTCAAACAAATGCTAAAACACATCCATGATATCCTTTTTTACCACATCCCAAGCTGCCAACAAAAAAGTCATTGTCATTTCATCTGAACCCGGAGCCTTATCCCCATCGCATGCCTTCAACTCTCCCAAAACTTCTTCCTCTGAAACCATTTCCAAATCTTCTTTGTCAACATCTAAAATAGAATCGAATCCAATTCATCCAACCGGGGTCTGTTAGAACAAACTTCTTTGTACAATTGCTCATATAACTGAACCATTCCATTTTGGATCTCTTCTTCATTAGTTGTCTCCACCCCATTAATGAGCAAACTTCTGATGAAGTTATGTCTTCTGTGAGCATTAGCCAATCTATGAAAAAATTTGGTATTCCTGTCACCTTCATTTAGCCATAATACTCTAGTTTTTTGTCTCCAACTTATCACCTCCATTAGCACAATACGACCCAACTCCGCTTTTGCTTCTTCCCTTTTCAATGCATCCTCTTCTGAAAATCCTCCTTCTTCTTGCTTCTTGTCCCAAAGCATAATAGCCTCCAAAGCTTTAGATTTTTGAAACGGTAAAGCGCCAAATTCTACCTTATTCCACCTTTTAATGTCATTTTTTAGCAAAAACAACTTCTTGGCCACAACAAAACTAGAATCGCCTTCCATCTAATAACTATTCCACCACTGCCTCACCTTATCCACAAAACCCTCTACCTTTGGCCACATATTCTCAAATCGAAACAGACTTTCCCCTTACACATGCCTCCAGTATCCAAGACAATGGGCAGGTGATCTGACACAGGCCTAGGCAAGGCAACCTGAGCAACATTCGAGAATTTAACCTCCCAATCACAAGAAACAAGGAATCTGTCAATCCTCGAGAGAGAAGGATTTACCCTGTTGTTACACCAAGTGAAGTTGGCACCCACTAGGGGAAGATCCATTAACTCGTTTGCTTCAATAAAATCAGAAAACTTCGCCATAGAAGGAGAAATATGATCACACTATTTTCTTTACACTGGGATTCTAATAACATTAAACCTCCCTGGCTACCCCCTATACACCAAGGCCTTTCCCACTTACCTTTTGCTTGTATCAGTTCCACCTATAGATCCTTCCTACTGTTATAAAAAACTGGCCCATACACTCTTGAGAAAATCCACTCGAACACGTCATCAACATTTGAGAATAGACATGTTGCTGAATGAAACCCTATAATGACATCCTTTTTGTCAACCACTCTACAATCCCAAGCAACCAGGATCCCTCCAGTTGTGCCTCTACCTGTAAAGAATTCCCATCCCATAAAGCGAGACCTCCACAAACTCCCTTCTTGGACACTGTTTCAAGCTTCGTTTTCTGTAAGCAAATAATATCCACCTTCCACTCTCTAATCATGTGCTTCACAATTTTTCGTTTATCAGGATCATTCAGATCTCTCACATTCCATGACAGGATTTTTAACTTCATAGGGACAACTGTTGTTTTCCTCTCCCCTTACTGACTGCACTGCTGCCCCTCCTTCATCCCCTTCCTTCTGGCCATCATAGTTAATAGACCATGCTAGGTTCTTTAACTCCCTTTCCCTTTTTGAATTGCTCCTGCCCACTTTCCTCCTCATTGCTTTGCATCTATAGGTTCTCCATCTGTTCTCGATAGCTTCTAACAGAGAAAGGTTTCAGCTTCAAACCCTTCGCAAGACACCCAAATAAGTGCTAAAATTTTTCAGTTACTTTTTTAGCCAATCAGACCATTGCTTTTGCCTTTTTTCAATGCTTAACTAGTCTATATTCAATTAGATTCTCACATCCAGATGGTACACTGCTAAAGGTCTGCAGTTTTCTAGTGAAAACTCTGCTAGTTCCCCCATGGCCACATATCTATTAAGCAGACCCAAAGACACCCCTTCCTCGCTGGCCGAAGCCCCAAAAGAGTCATTGCCTTGAGTTGCATCCTCCCATAAACCTTCCGACTCATTGGTAGCTAAGGCCCACCACCTATTTCCTCTTTCATTTTCTGTGCCGACATCTTTAACTATCAACTCCATAGGCCTGCTAACATCGCCATCATTTCCAGAAGAGCTGGTGGATGAAAATCCTCCGACCTAGTCACCTATCATTTGCTATTGAGGCATCTCCTAATCGAACACTACCTTCCCCTAGCTTGCTGCCTCAAGCACACCAGATGCCCTGGCTCCCTTCTTCCTTCTATCTGACCATTTCAGTGAGCAGCTAGCATAGTGGCTCTTCCCTTCCTCCGTCGCACCCTTCTTTGACTCCATTTCCAGAGCTGGGTCAGGAGGAGCAAAAGGGCTAGAGCTTTCGCCGTTGCAGAGCAAAGAAGGAGGAATGGAATTGGGCCAGAAGCAAGAGTGGCTAGCGGTCTTACCTCTAGCTTAGATAAACTGCGTGGATTTAGGTTTATGCCCTTTGAAAGAAGATGAGGCCTGGTCCTGTCTCAGCCCGTCTTTGTGCCCGTTTCTACCCGTCCACCTTTTAATCGAAGGCCCATCATCTTTATTGTAAGCCCGCAGGTCAACCTCAGCCCATTTTGCTTTGTTGGCCCAAGATAATTTGTGCTAGCCTGCAACCAACACAGCACACATCTTCCCTCTCTGTGGTAGCAGCTTGTGCCCTGGCTGCATCCCCTCCATTCCTTCATTGGGTTGATTTGAGCCCTTGATTTCAAAAAACAACTCTTTATGATTCCACTGCCTCGGCCTACGTGCCTGAGAATATTGGTGGTGATGCGCCACCATCATTCTAGGCCAAGATCTGTGCAAATCCTGCCTTAGATTCCTGCAATTTCTTCTAGTGAACCATTTAGGGACTTGACTATAGCCAAATAGGGATTTCGTACCTGACTGACCCAACCACTGCCTTCATGAACAGAGGGCTTACGCTGCCGTCCCCCTTCACTAGCAACCCAGCGCACCGTATCTATAATTAAGAAATTATAGAACTAGGAAACTAAACACCTAAGGAAATAACTAATTAGGAAACTATTCTAATATAGTTAATCCAAAATACCAAACAAGATCTGCCAAAACAGGTAGCTTAAAGATGTATGCTTAATTTGTCCTTGGATAGGTTCAAGTGCTATATGTAGTCCAAAGCTATGCTTTCTGCATCAATCAACCTCCTAGATTTGATGAACTACAGTTTTCTCCACTCTTAATTAAGAAAAGCATAGTATTAACACTTCTTTAAGCACTGAATCAAAGATATTCTGCAAGTCAATTTCCAAGCAAGGCCAACATAAAATTGAATAACAGACATCTGTAAGTGTCTACAATCCTTATCAGGACTTAATTACATTCTAGTAATACAAGGAAGTCATTTTCAATCTCATCACTCACTCACCCAAAAATTATTAGCAAACAACAGCCAGTGCATGTGTAACTTAAAAAAAATTAACTCACAAACAAGAAACAAAAAACATTTTGAAGCAAAATAGCAAGAAGGGTACAGAGAGATCATACGGTTAAAAATCCACTGAAGCTGTACTGCAGAATTGGTACAGTATTAACACCCAAATTCAAGTCATTGAGATAAGGACCATTTAAGTCCATGATAGATTTAACATCAGGAAATCCAGAGAAAGCCCATGTGTGGTTGAGGCGGATGCTATAATCAAATAATTCAGGACCATGATCATGAAACACGATTGCTCCTTTGATTTTGGGATTTGAACAATTCCTATACAAGAAGAAAAAGAAATCTTAATATCCTTACGTGTTGATAGCCCAGAATTAATGATGTGAATTCTCTGAGTGTTAGGAAGATATAAATAGATAAGTTGGAGAAGAGGAAAAGAAATTTTAACATCTTCTTCTGCACTGATGATGCAGAAACAATGATGTGAGTTCTTCAGTTTTGCAAAGATACAAAATGCAGGCATGCATAATTCTAATATTTGTTGCTTGAAAGGACAAAGCATATATGACAAACACATTGTAGAGACAACCATTGCGTGCTCTCTTACAGTAACCACTCAACATTCTGAACTACACGAATATCAAGCATGCAATCTATAATACATGTGAAAGGAAGAAAAATATACCTGTACCCCCAGCAGGTAAGCATTATTAAACTCAAAAGTCAAGAAAAATAAAAATATAAGACCTAGGGTCTCCGAGACTGCTAAGCACAATTTAGCCCAATAGCAACTTTACTAGTATTTCTTCTGAGCAACACATGGAAAACAATGCCATTTTCTTGGATAAAGACGCACTGCCTCCTTCGTTTTCCTATGCTTTTTGTTAATCACATTGTATGTAGCAGGCCAAAGTAATGGCAAAATACCATAAAGAAAAAGGGAATAAATCCAAACTACAAGTACAAAAGGAATTTGACAACATAATTTATAGCCACACATAACAAAGAATTATGTAAACTTAAAAACATGCCTCATAACCGCACAAAGCAACATATATGCTCATGCATGAATGCAGGTATTTAAAGCACCCATTGTTGGAACCAAGTTCTGTTAAAATATAATCACACTAACAGTAACTCAACATAGTATAATGTAATTATGGAAGTCAACAATCTGAGAACAAAGGGAAAAGGAAAAAATAAAACAATTTCAACAATTTAGAAGTGATTGCTTGTCACTAAGTCAAATATGGAAGAGTCAAGGAGATCAAACCAAGTGAGAGCAATTAAAGAGTACCATAATAACAAAAATAATGAGAAGGAAATGCCTCACATGAATTCGTTGCAGACACCATAAAGATCTGAGCGTATATAGTTTTCAAGTTCTAATTCATCTTTGTAAATTCTGCTAACCAGCTGCAAACATCAAAACTAGAGTAAATAAAAAACTAGCTTCTTTTAATTAGAGAATTATGCAAATCCCCATAAAGGAAATCAGTATAGTCAATGTTAATGTGTATTCATGCTTCCAGCATATGACAAGGAGAAGTTTATATGTCCCAAAACTCATACAAAATGGGAAAAAAGCGCAGAAATGCTATAAGATAAAAGGAGTATGGAAAAAGAAAAACCAAAAAGGCATACGGAACAGAAAGAATAAGAATAGATCAAATAGTGGAAGAGAGAGAAAAACAAGAAATCAGAGCAATTCGAACCACTATTGTCATATATTCATGTGTTCTAGGTAGTGAATTCTACTCCATTATTGTGTTGAATTCAATGTCTATCCTAGTACATGTAAACACATAATATTATGGATATTTGCTTTAGTCATAGTCAGTGGCAGATGGAACAAGGGGCATGTGGGGAGGCCGCCCCCACAGACTCAGCACTTTTTAAATTTTTTTATACATTTATTTGACCCTAGGTTGTAAATATAATGTATTGCCACCACTGAATATATCCACACCAATATTTGCTCTGAATTTATGTGTAGCAAAAAAAATAATTGCTAACACCTACAATTTTTCCAACTAAATTTCACTAACACCTCATTACTTAGTCAAATAGACTACAAAATCACAGCCTCTATTCTAATATTAAATTATAATTCCCTTATACATACAATATTTTATTTGCCTATCTATACAAAAAAGAGCCAACTCTCGAAACTCGAACCCTTTTATTCTCTCTATCAATGCCTTGTAGGGGCCATTTGTAAATCAAAATTGCAAGGTTGTGTGGCAATTGTGGAGCCATCTTTGGATTTTATGTGTAACACCGTAGAGTCCTCACACTCACTAAGTTACACTCACTCCATAATTATCTTCTATGCATATATTGATTTCATACTTATATTTCTCTATTTATACACAGCTAAAGAGGAGCAAATGGTGGCAGCACTTAGCAAAGTAATCATTAAAGCATTACTCCACTTAGATAAGTGGAGAATAAAGTTTCTCCACTTGATAAGTGAAATGATTATCTTCACCTAAATGATAATGAAAGTTAGCCCACTAAATTAGTGAAGAATAAAAAATAGTAAAGTAGTACACCTACTTTATTTACTTCATCCTATAAATAGTACTCGTAGATGAGAGGATTTGTGTAACACCCTAGAATCTTCACACTTACTAAGTTACAATCACTCCATAATTCTCTTCCCTGCATATATTAATTTCATACTTATGCTTCTCTATTTATACATAACTAAAGAGGAGCAAATGGTGGCAGCACTTAACAAAATAATCATGAAAGTATTACTCCACTTAGATGAGTGGAGAACAAAGTTTCTCCACTTGATGGTGCCACCACTTAGCAAAATAATCATGAAAGCATTACTCCACTTAGATGAGTGGAGAATAAAATTTCTCCACTTGAAAAGTGGAATGATTATCTTTACCTAAATGATAATGAAAGTTAGCCCACTAAATTAATGGAGAATAAAGAATTAGGAAAGTACTATACCTACTTCCTTTACTTCATCCTATAAATAGTACATGTAGATGAGAGAATTTGAATACAATTAGGCCTAAGCATAATGAAAAGAGAAGAGTGGAGGTTAGGAGGTTACTTTTGAAGATCAAGTTCCAATATTTAGAAGAGGAATTCCAAGTATTAAACACTTGAGGTGAGTAATGGTGTATTTAGAGTAAAACGTAAATATTTCGAATGCAAATATTCCTTTTCTACAAATTATATTTAAACAATATATTTTCAAAACAAATGATAATATATCCATGTTACTATTCAAAAATAGTTATTATATTTTAATACTAAGCCTTATATTATTTTATCAAGAAAATCCATGGATTAAGTTTTGTATACAATGAATAAAATTTGAAAGGTATATGTGCCATACTCGGAGGTCCTACATCGAAAGGACTTAAAATAAATTGAAGCCTGATATGATTAGGAAGACGTTCCTTACAACTTTTTTTCGTTCTGTTACCCATCACTAATGCATGCGTTTTATTACGAATTTTTCATTTAGCCGAGATCTTGAGTACATTATGAATTATATATATAATGTTGATATTTAGATGCTTTTACAAGTATAAAACTAAATTAGCATCTTTTGAAAGGTATGCTCATGTTTAGTATATGGATATCTCTTTTACTTATTTCAAGATCTTATGCAAATAGTATTTATATCATATGTAAATAAAACCCATGGTATATTTTGATACATCAATTATTCTATTATTCACTGGGCTTATAGCTCATGTTTTCTTAAACATTTTCAGGTAACCAAGATTGAGCTTGTAGCTCATGTTTTCTTAAACATTTTTCAGGTAACCAAGATCGAGAGCTTAAATTTAGAAAGTTGTTGGCTAAGCTACCTATGTGTGAATATCATGAAGACTCGAGTTATATTTTGATTTGTGATAAGTTTGAACTAGTAGATTTTCCTAAATTTGTGTCAAGACTATAATTATGTAATAAAATTATGTTACGATGATGACATAGATATTTGCTTTGTGTTTACTAATAAATAAAAGAGTGAATCATGCTTCTGCATTATGTTAAATGTAGATGATCAGGCTTTTGGTTTAGTTCGGCCTAAGATACCTAAGTTACTGGTCGATTATGATTTCTAATCCGCACAAGGTAGGTTTGGGGTCGTGATAGTTCGAATACAAGTAAATCTAAGTATAGTAAAGAGAGAAGAGTGGAGGTTAGGAGGTTGCTCTTGAAAATCAAGTTCCAGTATTTAGAAGAGGAATTCTAAGTATTAAGCACTTAAGGTGAGTAATAGTGTATTTAGAGTAAAACGTACATATTTCAAATGCAAATGTTCTTTTTTTACAAACTATATTTGAACAATACGTTTTCAAAGCAAATGATTTAAACAATACGCTTTCAAAGCAAATGATAATATGTCTATATTACTCTTTAAAAATAGTTATTATATTTTGATGCTAAGTCTTATATTATTTTATCAAGAAAATCTATAGATTAAGTTTTGTACATAATGAATAAAATTTGAAAGCTATGTGTATCATACTCGAAGGTCCTACATCGAAGGGACTTAAAATAAGTCAAAAGCCTGATATGATTAGGAATACGTTCCTCAAGACTTTTAGTCGTTCTGTTACGCATCACTAGTGCATACGTTTTATTACGGATTTTCTGTTTAGTCGAAATCATGAGTAAATTATGAATTATATATATAATGTTGATATTTAGATGCTTTTGCAAGTATAAAACTTAATTAGCATCATTTAAAAATATGCTTATGTTTAGTATAAGGATATCTCTTTTACTTGTTTCAAGATCTTATGCAAAAAAAAAAAAAAAAATTCTACTATAGATGAGATGAAAGCCTTGAGCAAAAATGACACTTACGAGTTAGTTACTCTTGCAATTGAAAAGATAACAGTGGGTTGCAAATGGGCATTCACCATTACGCAGAAAAACATTTGGGACAATTAAGATATACGAGGCTAGAGTTGTTTCCAAGAGGTTTACTTAGACTTATGGCATCCATATCTTTACTCATGTGGCAAAAAAGAATTACATTCGTGCTCCTCTTTCCTGTGCAACCAATCTGGGTTGGCCTTTATGTAACTAGCTATGATTATGTATTTCTTAATGGTGATTTGGGACACGAAGTGTACATGGATGTTTAACTAGGATTCTCATCTCAATCCACTATTGGAAAGGTTCGTAGATGGAAGAAGACAGTTTATGGCTTCAAACAGTCTCTTAGAGCTTGATTTCGTAAGGCCATGTTGTGGTTTGGATACAAACAAACTCAAGAAAATTACACTAGGTTTGTTAAACGAGACAAGGATAAGACCATTGTTGTTATTGTGTATGCGGATGACATAATGGTAAAAGGCAATGACATGGAGGAAATGGCTTACCTCAAGGCAAGATAAGCCAAGGAGTTTGAGATTAAAGACCTAAGTCCATCGAGATACTTTCTTGGATTGAGGTTACAAGATCAGATAAGGGCATCTTTATCTTTACAAGTAATACATTCTTGAATCTTCTTGATGCAATACATATGTTCAATTATAGATCAACAAATTCACTAATTAAGGCAAATTACGTCTTAGCAGCAGTTTTGATGATCACGTAGATAAGGGAAGGTACCAAATATATGTAAGGAGTCTCATCTATATGTTCCATACTCGACCAGACATTGCGTATGTGGTAAGGATAGCCATTTAGGCATAACCCTTGTTCAGTGTGCCTAGATGTTTGTACATCATATTTGAGGTATCTCACGTTAGCTCTAGGGAAAGGGATCTTATTCTCTAATCACGATCACTTAAGATTAGAAGCATTTATTGATGCTGATTGGGTAGGCTCAATTGATGACAGACAATCTACTTCAGTGTGTTGTACCTTTGTAGAAGGGAATCTAATTACTTAGCAAAGCAACAAGCAGGTGATTGTGGCAAGATCCAGTGCAAACACATAATGCAGCGCTATAACTCATGATACTCGCGAGCTTATATGGCTTCAATCTCTACTAGGAGAACTAAATGTCTATGGTGGTGAACTCAAGAAGTTATGCTGTAACAGTAAGCTACCAATAATATTTCTCATAACTTAGTTCAACATGATAGAACCAAGTATATTAAGATAGGTAGACATTTCATTAAGGAGAAACCGAATAAGGGTTTGATATATGCCTTTTGTGAAATCAAAAGTTCAGTTGGCTGATGTATTTACTGAAGGGCTTAGTAGTAAGGTTTTCCATCATATTATTTGCAAATTGGGCATAAGAAATATCTTTGTACCAACTTGAGGGGAAGTGTTATGTGTTATGGGCTTATGTGACTGAGGGGTATTAACGTACTTTGAAGTGTTTTTATATACATACAAATGCTTAAGGGGGACAACCCTAATCCTAGTCGTTCTCATTAGCTGTGCGGAGAGACCTCTTCCTTTGCTCTCTTCTTCTTTTTTCCTGTCTTTTCTTCTTCTTCTAGTGAAAATTTATCTCCTAATAAGCTCTAAAATGATCTTTAAAAAATGAACACAAAAGTACAGTTCATACCTTCAGTAGAGGAAATTTTGTTGCCAATATGTTGATCATCATGCTCGTTTCATTTGTATCTGGCGCAAAAGCTAAATACTCACCCTTGGCCAACAATAATTCCAAAACTTGAGTGAAAGTAGGGGATATATCCCCTTTTCCCACTTCAACAAACATCTCTTTTTGAATGTATCTGCACATAATTTTACAAAACCATTTTTGTCATTTCCCACATAACCAAGAAAGCTGCAAATCCACATTTTTTAATTAAATTAAAATGTTTCCTAACACCTTAAGTTTAGAGTAACTAAATTTCAAACAGTAATGGACTATGATCTTAAGTTCAGATACATTAAGTTCATAGTGGCACCTCTCTGGTAGAAATAACACGTTCACATGCATAGCTCACTCATAACGGGAGTGCGGCTACATGCAAGATCCATGTTGAAGTAAACAAGTTACATCTCAGCATAACAGTATAACCTTTATCAATAACTGATTGCTAATCCCAAATTCAGAAAGCAATATGCTTCTACTTTACCAGTAACTGATTGCCGATACCACATTCAGAAAGCAATATGTTTCTACTCTTCTTTCTCCCCTTTTTTTTTTTTTTTTTTTTTTGACCTCCAGTCCTCAATTTTCCTTTTCCATAAACCCAATCCTTGATTTTGTTTCTCAGAAAATGCAAGAGAAGCTAGCAATTAAACGTAGGGACCCAAGAAAAGAAAATTCTTCACTCAGCCAGGCCAAAGACAAGAAGTTAAGTCGGTGGAAATTTTCATTTTCTTTCCTTCCTCATCTTCATAGCAACCATGCCAAAAACAAGGAGTTAAGTTGGTGGAAGTTTTCATTTTATTTCCTTTCCTCATCTTCATAGCAACCTAATGCTTAAGAAATTCTGTTAAAAAAAAACTATATATAAATAACATGAACTAATAACAAAGGTCAATGAACACATACGGCTGGGCAGGATGGATTTGTGTATCAACTTGAGTCCTTATAGCTATTAGCAACAGCATTACGACAGTAGGAAGCAAAATCTGCAAACATAGAAGAAAATGCATCATTAATATTCTATACAGGAAGAATATCCAATGCAAACAGCACCAAATATACCAATTTGATTGCATAATACCTTAAAAAAATGCCTTAAATGCAGCGAAGTTAAAAACATTACAAAGAAAAGAAATTACAGTTAATCATTCAACTTCATGCCTTCATGGTAACATGACAAAAGCGACGACTACTCTCTATGACGGATGATCCAACAGCATAAGATATAAATATTAGTACATGTAATATGTAATATGTAAATGTCACAATTCAAAGCAAAATCTCAAAGGAAACCCCTATTAATGCACACACACGCACACAAACACAAAATGAATCATGAAGAAAAGCAAAAATGAACAAAATAAAAGGCATACTGTTTTTTAGAATAGTTGTAGGTGCCTTTATGGTTAGAGTTGTTGGATATTTGTAGTTGTTAGATATTGTAGATATAGTATGGCTTGGCAGACAATGAGAGTGATCAATGTATTAAAGATTACACAATATGGTCTTACTTCACATAATAACAGAAACAAATGAGCTGGAGCATATACAGTCAAGTTACATTAGTCCTTTGCTTCACTTCGAATCTTTCCTCTCCTCTCCAGCTCTCTTGCTTTCAAAAACATCTCAACGTAATACCAAGTGAATCAATCTAAATTGGTTGATTGTTCATCCATTCTCTTTCTTTTTCTTCATATATTTTTTTATCCCCTTTTTCTCTATTTTCCCTCCTTATTTTTACAATTTTTTTCCACAAATCTTCAAAACAGCAAAAGGCCAAACAAAGAAGAACACCAAACCACTCTGGCAGAACTGGGGCCTGCCAGGATAATGTCGTATGTGGCACCGACAATCTTAGGGTTCTCAAGAAAATGCCTGCACCAAAATCCTCTCACTTAATTGATTTTGACACTTGCTCAAATTGTAGGTTAATGATGCACCACTTAGTTGGCTAGTTTATGTTGTGAAATTGATGTGTTCATGGTTTAACATTGTAAGTTGAACACCAAGTTATTTGGATTATGTTATCTGTATTGATTCATCCTGATTTCCCGATTT
Organism: Euryodendron excelsum; assembly: GCA_033060915.1. Lineage (NCBI taxonomy): Eukaryota > Viridiplantae > Streptophyta > Magnoliopsida > Ericales > Pentaphylacaceae > Euryodendron > Euryodendron excelsum. The sequence continues at coordinate 32,938,459 of CM065395.1, forward strand.
TTTTTTTTTTTTTTTAGAGTTTTGTTAGTAGCACCTAATGTACTTAAAATTGATTAGTTAACGATGACATGGACAGGATATGCCACAGTATGTATAGACCAACATGGAAATTTCCAAAAGGTTAAGGACTCGGACATACCAAGGACACAACTATAATTACCTATTCGAGTATACATGATAGCAATATGTTGTGTGGTCTTTGAAGCTAAAAGTACTGATCCACTTTTTCCATATTATTAAATGTTGAAATACAAAAATACACGTCTTGACACTATTGGTTGGTTCAAATTAATTATTTTTACATTAAATTTTATTCTATTTCATCACTTAGTCTATATGGTAAGTTTTTCAAATTTCTTTCAATTATGCTCCTCACCTAGAATCTTCAATAAAAAAAATAAAAACAATTTTAAATTTCTATGATAGCAAGTACATACATAACAAAATCATTAATATTATCATTACCCATCAATCACACCTTTTTAAAATGTTTAAAAAATTAATAACAAAAAAAATCATTTTTTTAGCAAAGCCTCATGAAATTTAAGTCATTATATTTATTTGCTTCTCAATACATGAATGATTGGTACATATTTTTAAAGTTTTAAACATGATTGAATTTGAGACAAATTTCCTAATTGTCTTTAACATATTTTTAATGTTAGTATGAAGATATTCTAAACTTTCTTTATTTTTATTTTTATAGTGTCTTTATACTATTCTATTTTCATTGACATCTAATGAAAAATAAATTAAAATTTTAAAAATATATCATAGTCAATAAAGAAACAATAAGTAGTCCAAGCATTTTCATTTAACAATTCAAATATAGATGCTTCTAGAAAGCTTGACAGTGTATATACTACGACTACTATAAGAAGAAATTTTTACGATATAAATGCACAGTTTGGACTAGGTTTGGGCTTGATTAACATTTTCAAATTGAGTCAATTTTATTAATAATTATTTATTCCCCTGACAGACCTAATAAGCCCTTATGGAGCTTAATAAGTAAGATGCTTACCCTCATTACTTTAGTGAAACTTACTAGTATCCTTAATCTTATGATGTGTTGTTTGAGTTAAGCCTAATTTCAGCATCCATAACAGCTATGAAAATAGTTTGCAAGCCCAATTGAACTACAAATGCATAGCGTTGCAAGTTCTAAGAATTTGATTTTTATAATTGAAATTTTGATAATAAATTATTTCCATAAAACCAAATTGAAAACATATTGTATATTAAATATATAATAATAAATTACATATCTATAACTTAAATTTTGAATCATTTCCTAGTAAACTTTCTATGTTAAGTGATTATATTGTAATCAATATATAATTCATTTACTATAAGCAGACTTATGCACTTAACATCATGATAAATTATACAGCTTCTTAGCAAAATCTGAAGCATACAATTTTTTATCACCTTCTAAGGTTATAAATTAATAGGGCTAATTACACTTACACCCCCTGGTCCTTAAACTTTAGTTGGCAACTATTATCAGGTAATGTATTAGGTGTTCACTGTTCTTTGAATATGATTTAGCAGCTTCTAGGAGCTTCAATCCTTCTTCTCTACTCTTAGTTGGAAGAGACAACTCTAGTCAATTCAACTAGCAGTGGCCATGGCTCCAATAACATAAGCTATACGCTCATATCTAGGTTTTAGACGTCGGAATATTTCTTTAATGGTGGCAAACAAGAATTTGGTAGAGGTCGTACATAAAGTCGTGACCAAGGTTCTTTAATGGTGGCAAACAAGATTTTGGTAGAGGTTATACATAAAGTCATGATCAAGGTAAAGGTAGATGCACTTGTTAGACAATAGAATCATAAAATGGAGGTGTATCACAAAGTAAAGAAAAAGACACAAGTTACTTAGATTAATCAAGTGATGCTTTTCTCTAGAGGATAACTTATGTTCTCAAGATGACAGATGTAATTCCACTCTTCTAGCCAGCACCTCCTCATCACATCCTCAAGACATAGTTGATACAAAAGATTAGTGAGGAATTTTATATTTGCACCTATCGGTAGTCTAGATATTCCATTTCCAATTAGTGTTGTTAGTGAATTATGCAAAATTCAAAATGCACCATTATGTTTTCATTCGTTAGTCATGTATTAAAGGAACTCAAAGTTAGATTTTGAAAATGATTTAAGCTACATATGGTACACTGGAATGCATTGGAATGGGAATGAAAATGGGAAGAAAAAATAATAAAAAAAAACACACCTTCCCTCACATGCAACCCCTACTTGCACATGGAGAGTCAATTAGAACATAACAAAACAAAACGACAACGGGGGTGCAATCACACAAATAGAATGCACGGATAAACAAAACGGGGGAACAAATGCAAGTAAAAAGACTTGAACCTAAAACGTCTCAAAACCTGAGCTCTAATACCATGTTGATTAGGGTTTATGTGGAGAAGGGAGAAAAGATACAGATATAGAAAAAGAGTTTAGACAAAAAGAGTGAAGGGAAAGTGATTACCCTACTCCTCATTTCAAACATATATCAATAGATGCAGTTACAAAAGGCCCATATACTCTTGTCATACTAACTTTAATAATGAATATGGGCTAAATTCATTATTCCTGTTATTTAGCCTTTTCTATTCTTTTGATAAGTATTCATTCTTTGTACACCATGTATAGTTCCTTTAGATGGCTTTCTAAGCTAATCTTGAGTTTCCAAACTTGTGGAGTCAAATTCATGTTAGAGTTAGGATACCTAAGGCCTATGCATAACAATCTAACTTTTGCACATTTTTCTTCATATAGGTAAATAAAGTATCCCCTAAGACACCAAATGGGCACCCCCTTTATGCACTGGCCATATATAAAAAAGAGCCAAAAAATATTAACAAAACTAAGCCCTCCTACAAAATCAACAAAAGAGAATGAAGATTCATAAATCTTCCCTTGAAGCCAAAACATGAAACTTTGTAGTAATGACCTCTTCAATCTATGTATATTCAATTCATGTCTCTACATTCTCAAAAGTGTGTTGATTCTTCTCTTGTCATACACGCCACGTTAAGCACGTAGAAGCCACTTTCAATCCTCTCTTTCCCCGCTTTAACTGACACCCACCTATCCAACACTCATACAACTAGAGAGTTTATCTCAACATCACCCCACTGTACATGACAAATAGGAAGATAAAAAAAACCATGAATAAGCAAATGATCCATAGATAGGGATAGCAAAACAACTCCACATCTTGGGACCCCGCCTGGCCCAAATTGGGACGGGCATGGGGCGATAATAGGGTCGGGATTGGGGATAAGGTACAATAACCCACCCCGTTTATACATATATATTTATTTTTTATATATACATATTATATTAAATAGAAATATTGTAATTTCTTTCTTATTTTTGTGATTTTTTGCCTTGCTTCATCCATGATATATTTGAAAAAATCAATAACATAAACGAGGTGAGGCGAGGCAAGATGAGACGAGGCGAGGCGAGGCGAGGCGAGGCGGGGCGGGGCAGGTAGGGTACTGGGGGAGGGGTCAACAAGACGGGACGTGGATGGGGTACCCCAACCCAAATCCGCCCCGTCGCCATCTCTATCCACAGACTCTTCTACCTTCTTACTCATATTATCAATCATGACAATAAAGTCTAAGCCTCCATTTGTACGAAGAAAACGCCTTCGTTGAAATCCAAGTCTTCCAAATGCTCTTCTATGGAAATGAGTTTCCCAAAGGACACAGAAAGTAGTAATGAAAAGACTTAACTGAGAATCTTGCATCTATATTATGTGCGACTCTACTTAAATGTATGAAGTAATTGTGTCGAACACTTAACACTTGGACTCTCACATGAGTATGGTTCAGTGACTGAAGTGTATTATCAGACATTTACCTAACAAAAATGTTTAGTAATTCAAGAGTACCATATAAACACATATAAAACTTTTGTGTTATTCATAAAATACTCTATAGCACCTTGACAATACTGTTTTATCCAAAACAATAAGAAAGTACATTAAGAAATATGAATATTTTATCATGTTGCCACATCCTCAGATAGAAATTAGATGAATCTGACAGTTAGACACACACATACCCACACTCGACAGCTACACCCTAGTCCATGTAACATAGTCTCTCATTTCCATCCCTCCACATCATCACTTCCTCCCCATCCCTTCTTCACCTCATAAACAATCTGCAAAAATTCACTAACAACCTTTTAACTCCAAATTTTCTACCACTCTCATGAACTGAAGCTCCCTCACAATGCCTAACACAGGAATCCTCAACTAATCAGGAGAAAAAATGTTCTTATCATCCCCAATGCTGTACAATTTCAAGAAAGCCTTCAAAAAAAAATTTCTTCACTACACATCATGCCAAAAACTTATTCTACAACCATTACCAATTCTAAAAGTCAAATAGTGAGAAAAGTCCTTTCATCCCTTCCTAATCCCTTTCCACAATTCAACCTCAAACCTCCTTAGAAGTCCAACGTCCTATCTCCATTCCAAACTTACAATCAACCAGTCTTTTCCATAGACCCCCTTCCTCCAAAGAAAACCTCTACAACTTCTTTCCCAACCAAGTTGATTAAAGTTTCTAGAAATGTCAAATGCCCAATCCTCCCTCCTTGATAGGAATACACTCTTTTTCCCAATCAACTAGGTGGTACTTCAATTATTCACCTAATCTCCCCATAGGAAATTCTTTGGTGCCTCCAAACAAGAATAGTAAAAAAAGACGAAATAGGCAGGCAAGCTAGAAGGGTGCTTTTGATAAGAGTGAGTTTACCACGTTTTGGAGAAAAAAAAATTCTCTTCCGTCCTCCTAACCTCTTCTCAAAACTCTCAACAAAAATGTCCCAAGCCAATGTGACCTTGAAGGACAAACCCAGTGGGAGGTCCAAATGGGCAATGGCAAGAGACCCAATACTGATCGCAATGTATTGTTAACGTGGTGGTTGTAAAATATATTTGGGATTTTATTGCTTTGTTTTCAAAAGGATAACATGGGTTATTTCAGGATTAGATGAGCAATTCTTAATATTTATTTTGTACTTACATATTTGAAGTTTGTCGATGTCACATGGCTTAAATAATAATTAAGAATAAATTAAAAAGCTTCACCAAATTTTCTTTTTCTTTTTTTTTTTATAATTACCAAAAGGGCTATGCACTTAGAACTTGGGTCGTCTTCTGACTGCTCAGAGTAGGCTTTCCTCCTCCTCCTTGTACTTCTCTCCATTGTTTCAGAGTAATAATAAAACGTAATATCACTATACTCATCATTCAAGCCAACAGCCAACTTATGTATAACGACGAGAACATTCCTTAATGATCAACTATCAAACGCGAGAAATGTGAAAGAAAATCCTAAGAAATCTAACAATTCAATCGAATTAATCCCAGGTTTGCATGATATCCTCCCAAAATGATCATAAAATAGAAGTATAAGGCAAAGAAGCAAATTTCCAACAAAGTTTTCAACTAAACTCACATACTACCTATGATATAAATATCTCAGAGTATACACATGTATGTCATCTGTACGCAGATAACTACATATATGACTGTAGAATTACGAACCTCGGCACAAGTAACATAAGGATGGCGAATCTTGAGAAGCCAATTCTTCCGAAGCATCACTTTCAACTGTCGCCATGAAGTTCCCATCTCCTTCTCTGCTCGAGCCCTAGATTCTGAGGCTGCGAAACAGAGAAGAGAAAGAGGGTAGGTGGTTGGGTGGGGTTTTAGAGAGAGAAAAGAGACTGAAGAAGACAACCGTCTAACGGAGGAGGCGGAGGTGGCAAAGAGAGACGAATTACTTTTTGGTTGAGCAAAGACATTTGGAGGTAAGTGCAGAGAGAATTTTTTCTTTCTTCTCTCCGACAAAATCAACGAAAATATTTAATTATTGGTTTACTTGTTTCTTTTGTTTTTTAATTTAGTTTGAATTGTCAATAGAGTAAAAACAACGGAGGGCAGAAACGAAACACGCTCGGGCGAGACTTTATAACGTCACAATCAGTTTTCCGTTTAACGTACCGAGATTTCATAACGTATCGCAATAAATTGAGAATTGAGGATAACTTCTGTTTTTTTCAAAAGTTTAAAAGGTTGTACAAAATTTAAAATACGAAAAAGATGGAGGCGTGCCAAGTGATGGAATCTAGTTAAGATGTAATGCATCAGTTAACGCTTGTTAGACAGGCACGACAAAGCTAGCTTTTTCTCAAAAAGATGTGTTAACTTTTTTTTGTTTACATATTAATCAAAATATTTCTCCTTCTGCTTCTCGTCACCCATGCCATCACCCTCCGGCCTCCACCATCACCACTACTATCATTCTTTATCATTGGCGTCACCACATATTGGATATAAAAAATAAAAACAAATAACAATTTTGAATTATTAATCATGTTTTTTTATTTTTTTACAAAAAACAAATAATTCATAGAAAATTGACTTTAAAAATTTTAAAACTGAAAGCAATGTGAAATGTCCTGTTCAAAAGATAATACCGTTTTCTACTAAAAATGTGTGTAAAAAATAACCATGTTCAAGATCAAGTGATTCGAGTAACATCCACTCTATGCTAATAATACTGATTTAAATTATGAATAAATGAGTTAGACAAAATATAATTCAATTTAAGTTCAAGACAAAGTATAGTTTAGGTTATCTACATGTACCATTTTTCTAATTTTATAGCATTTGCTTGTAAGGAGATAGTACAGTCGAATAACCTACATGCATCATTTCCATTTTTATCATGCAAGTTAAAAACGAGAGCCAAAGGGAAACCTCGTAAAGCGACAATTTTTTTTTTTATTTTTTGGTACACAAAATATTAATAGGTAAGGAACCCTCCCAACTGTCAGGGCAACAACCAGCCATGGCCCCTCATCTGAAACCATTGGGACAGTACACCAAAGGTCCTCTGGTCCGAGTCCGAACTGGGGGCTCGCACCTGATGGGTTGAGGTCTAGATTCGAGTTTCCACCATAGCGTCTTGTTGGGGTCATCTCCATTGACGAAAATAGCACGTTGGTTAATGCTCTCTCTCTCTCTCTCTCTCTCTCTCTCTCTCTCTCTCTCTCTCTCTCTCATGTTCTCTCTCTCTCTCTCTCTCGTGTTGAACCAAGTTACCGAAACCGTTGTTTTCTTACAAATATCCTCATAGATATGTCCGTCGAGGCTCGGTTTGGTAAAGGTCTAAATTTAACTTTTTTTTATTTTGTTTTTTTAACTTATTAGTAAAAAAAAAGTTAAATTTTATGATTTTCTCCTATTATAAGCTAAGTAAAAAAATAAAAAAAAATGACAATTGCTTATAAGTAAAAAAAGTTAAAGCCAAAAAAATTTGAAAAAAAACTAAACCAAATAAGCCTCGAGTTTATGTCTATTTTTTCTAATGTTGATTAATCGAAATTTTATTGATAATGAAAATAAAAACTTTCATAACATATTTAGTTTGTTAACTATTTTGTGGGTTAGCAAAAAATACATAATGTGCTCACTTTTAATGGAGCGGACACGCCACTTTGTTTCGAACCTAAAACATTTGAATACTCAAAAAACAAAAAAATTACTGACAAACGGTGAAATTTTCTTCAATTGTTGTAACATGCACCCGCCCCATAACATGTGTGAACGTGAGTCAAAACTTCTGCTTTTAAACTCATGCCCACCTTTAGTTATAATAGACTGGTCAGCGAAGACTCGTCTTACCAACTTTACTATCAGCACCATTTGGTATGGTGGACCCATTACAGTTTCGATTGCTTGGCTGCTACCTATCATCGTGGGCAGGTGACATTCTCAAACTAAAGCATGGTAGGTGGTAGTTTATCCCGTAAGCCAAAACGAAAAAATTTATGCCATCACTTTTGTCTGCTATGGCATAGTTTTTTCTTTTTTTTTTTGCCAACTTTTTTAATTAGTTTTTTAATTTTTAGCCAATATTCATTTTTTTCCAAGCATTCTTGAGAAAAAAAATTATAAAGTTACACTAAAAAATTGACAAAAAGCTATAAGAAACGGTTGAAATTGGAAGATAATTATAAAACTAGATAGTTGACAAAGTATTTTTAGTAGCGAGTCATGACATGTTGAGATTTGGGAGAACTCATATTTACTTGAGTTGAGGAGGTTTATGACAGGAAATGTCACTCACCTGTTAGCGTTAGTTTTTGAAGCTCAATTGGATGTAGTTTTTTAATTTTATTTTATAAGTTTTTTGCTTTAGAAACCAAAAGCTACGTCCAAATGAGTACTTGAAATCATATAGAAATTTAGGAATTAGTGACCATAGACTCAGCAAACCAGAAGTAATTTAGAAAACTTCCAACAAATATATAAGTAATTTATTTTCACTTTTATTTACACGTGCACAACACACTTTGGTAGGTAGGTAAAAGTTGAAGTCTTTTTTGCTCTTATTGTGTGAAGTGTGAGTGTAAACCTCAATTTTTATTGTCCTCCACTAGCTTTATTTACAAGATTCATTAAAGCATTTTGATTGCTTTATGCTTGGCATTCATCTAAAGTAAAGGTGGTATTGGGTATGTTAAAGGAACTCAATTGGGATATAAAACAAGAAGAAAAACAATTGAAATTAGGAAGCAAAGTGTTGGATTTCATTCTTGTCCAACTCTACAATATTTTTTATCATTTTGGTTGCTTTCATGCTTTGAAAAGTTCATAACATTCATTTCTATTTCTGTCGCTTTATTTATTTAAATTATTTAAACTAAGAGTAATGCTATATACAAATTATTTGTTTACATATTTTTTCATTCATCAGACAAAATGCATGTGATACCTATATTAATAAATGTACTTATTTTTAGTGAGTAAGAAAGTAGAAAAGAAAATAATTTACATATAGTATTTTTTTTAATCTAAACGTCATACATTACTATTAGATACATCATTCAATCTTCTACAAAGAAGAAGAGAATGTTAGGTTTCTATTTATACAAGAGACTGTTAGGTTTCCATTCTATGTGCCACTTACTTCTTTTCATAATGAATGGCTGTAGTTGCTCATAGTGACTGAAAAAGAAACTTGATTGTGTCACTTCAAGGAGTTTTTTTGATGGGATTCAATTACCAAAAAGGCTGTCCAAAGAGAGAGGAAAAAAAAATTACCGCAAGGAAAAGAAGTAACATGGGATTTGAAAGGGATTCATGTAGTTAGGTTGTGGTCTTGTTCAAATCTAAATTAAGTAGTCAAACATGTTTACACACTTAGGTATGGAATTAAGTTACTCCTTTAGATTATAACAATACGCCAATGTTTGTTTCATAGGATAAGGCCGGTATAGACTACTAATTCTCTGTCTAGCCTTATTTAGAATTTAAGTCGCAAAAGGGGGTTAAGATTAGTAATTTGAAGAAAACCTTTTATCTTGTATATGGAGGATTAAGTTATTCTATGGACGTGATAGGCAAATAAGGAGATTTTGTATTAGAGGCCAAATAACAAAATTACCTTTGGAGAAGTTGTAATATTGTAACTCCTCTCTCTTTTCTTATCCTGTAAAACAAACTTGACGATATTTTTATTATTAGATGCACTTGGATGCATTTCCTATTAAACAACAAATTTTCTAATTTACTTAGTCTAATGTATAACTCTCTATCCATTAAAATAGGATTAAGGTATACATGTTTTTGTAGGACTAAAGCTGGCAGTTGGGTGATTCTAATTAAGCCTGGTTCAAGCCTCATTCAAAAGTACTTGTTCCTAACCTCAGTTTGAGGATTAATTAATACCAATATAAGCTTACTTTTTCCGATATACATTTATATCTAAGGGCTGGAAAAATTAATCGGTCTTTCAAGAGTATCATGGGATGTTTGATTTGACCTCTCATCTTCTCATAAAGCATTGGGGCTCACCGTTGTTAAGTGAATTTATCCACTATTTTATGAGAAGAGCAAGATGGGTGACGTGATAATAGTAGAAGAGAGACTACTTTTCCAAGGCTGCCAATTCTACAAGTTTTTTTCTTTTAGAAAATATTTTTTTTCATGGGATATGGTATCTTTTGTGGTGGGTGGCCGCCTTCTTTGTATCTTGCACCAAATCCAAAGCAATTTGGCAATTTAATAATGTCGGTACGACTTCTAAACTAGACCATACGCTAGACTTTTCCAAAAATGAAGTTCTATATGACTGAGCATTGACAGAACTCATGATTGCTGTAGAAAATAAGGGAAATGTGGCTATCACGTGGGAATAAGGAAAATGGAAACAAATGCGGTTTTTTTAATCAAAGTAATTTATATTTTTAAATTTATTTTTAAAATATTAATTTGAAAAATGTTATTCATAAAATATCTTAAAATACAATTTATTATTATTTTTTTTAAAACGCAACTCTAAATTGTATTTTTCTGAAAAACTCAATTTATTATTGCGTTTTTATGAAAAAACACAATAATAATCATAAAAACGCAATAATAAATTGAGTTTTTTTCATAAAAAAATAATTATTTATTTGTAAATACGAAATTACTAAATATAATTTATATATATGTTTATAAACTTGCAAAACTAATTTTAAATTATTTTTTACTTTTTAAAAATTACTAAAATCATTGTTAAAATAATTTTTCTCATCCATTTATGTCAAATTCATGATAATAATATATTAATTTAAATTAAAATATTTTTAAATTTTAGTAATTATAAATTATTTACTAATTTTTACAAATTTAACATAAATTTATTTCCATTAAGAACATGTTGTTAATAATTATGAAAATACTAATTTTTAATTTCGTTTTTACAAATTGAGTTTCTAATAAAAAAAATTATCTAATTCTTATTTATTTCTAAATACGAAATTACTAAATACAATTTATATATATGTTTATAAACTTACAAAACTAATTTTAAATAATTTTTTACTTTTTACGAATCGTTAAAATCATTGTTTAAATAATTTTTCTCATCCATTTATGTTAAAATAGTGAAAATAATTTAATAATGTAAATAAAAATATTTTTAATTTTTTCTAATTTTTACAAATTTAACATAAAATTATTTTAACAATTATTTAAACAATTCGTAAATTATTGAAAGAATTCATTCATTATTTTAACAATGATTTTCAATAAGAACATGTTTTTAATAATTAATGAAAAATATTAATTTGAAAATATTTATTAAGAACACGTTTGTAGTAGAATGCCATACAACATTTTTAGCAACCAAAATCCTAACCATGGTAGACCTAAGGCACCAATGCCTTAACCGAATCCCTAACCCTAAAAGCAGCAACAAGTTTTATGGACCATGTTTATAACAACACAGTGGTTTGCCACCAATGCAAAGTCTAACCCTAACCATAATCATAACCCTAACCCTAACCCTAACCCTATTCGTAGCCTAACCTTAACCTTATCCCTAGCCTAATCTTAACCCTAACCCCATCGGCCCGCTAGCTTGGCCCAATTTTTAGGTGGTCATTGGCTCACTTGGCATTTGGGCGAATAAATTTTGAGAATGAAGTTTGCAAATTTGATATTTGGAAAATAAATTTAAAAATATAACTTATTTTGGTTAAAAAAAACTCATTAATGATCCACTCATACCCAATAATGATCGAAATGATGACAATCGACGTCGTCTAAAAATGAAAGAATACAATAAATAATGCATGCAAATAAAAATGATGTCACATATGCGTACAGATAAAAATATCTTTTACAATATAAAAGTCTAAAAATGGCTCCCAGTATAACATCTTTGACTCCGTCTGTTTCTCTGTCCTCTACAAAGACCCGTGTAGTGCTGCTTATCCTGAGCAACTTGTGCTCCCCTATCATCATCTGTGTCATGAGTACTTGCAACATCAACACTAGAACTATACACCTGTGGTGAATAGACTACGGGTACCTGCGTCACCTGTGACGGCCCGGCATCATAAGTCGAAGCAGCATATCGACTGTGAAAATCATGGCCCCCATAACTAGAACTACCAACTACAAATGGATCATAACTATGACTCGTGTCAACCTGGAAAAAAATTGGAGACATATTACGGGCCGGCCAACGATCATGTGTGTTAAAGTATGCCTCTGTAGGAAAGGAAGGGCCCTGTGTTGATGTTCAAAAACTCTGACTATGATGGTAATAAGGCGTAGGAGTGATGTACCCTGCACTATACCCACCATGCATGGAAATAGATATCGCAGAGGTGGATCGGCGTCCGAAGGTGGCAGGAGGTTGCATGCTATATGGCACAGAGGATGAAGGGGCAAAAGAAGGCCCGGCTTCCTGGGAAGGTCGTCGGTGGTGTGGGACATGCTGCGACTCGCCTAGGATGGATAAAGCAGCCATGGCACGATCCTGTATCTCATATACGTTCTCCAATACCTCGGTACTAGGAAAGCCGAAAATAGTGCGATCTCCGAAGTTGTACACCTCCCTCCATGCCTGCGCCTGAAAATACAATTAAGCCATTTAATACGATTTTCATATAAAATATTATTAATTTACATTTAAATAAACATATCATCATATCTAATGTGCCTCCAACCCTTGAGTACCCTTTTTGAGTGCGTAGGGTGGGATTCCTAATATGTAGGCGAGTAATACTTCTATACCATATCCTGTAAAGATCACTGTATGCCATAGGTGTACAAGAAATCTCACTGTCAACAACACGATCCCTCCTATGTCCCCATTCTGTGATATACTGGTGGTGATAGAGACTCTAATTTATTGCGCTTTTCCCCCTCCAATCCAGCTTATGCAAATTCCTCCCCGTGTTCACGGGCTGGGATATGTACTGTCTCATCCCAAATTGTCGCATAACTCAATCTGGTAAATGGAACTCAACAACGTCAAAGCACACGAGAGGCACTGATGCTCTCCAAATGTCACTCCCAAGACAGCAGTAGTCTGGTAAAGAATCCATATGGGCCTCATATGGGGTCCAAACAAACTGAACAATACAAATTTAGATGGATGTAAATTATAGGGTCTAATCAATTGTAACGTACATTGTAACGTATTTAGATGGATGTAAATATGTAATTTTAATTTAGAACTCACCTCCTGTAGTCGAAGTCGATCCATCTGGTCCTGGTAAATAGTGAGGACATGGGTGGAGACGTTAGTCAGGAGGAAATCATCATGCTATCTACCCCCTAATGGTTCAGGGGGAAACTATAGTGCGCCAATAAGCAACAGTTGTTGTGAAGCTATATCAGCTATCGCCGTTCGCCTAGGCAACATCCGAGGGAATCTCGCCCATGTCCTTGATTCATCAAAGATAGAATATGATAGTCGAAATGTAAGAAAAACATACATACGAAAATATTGTGGTTACTTGCAGTAATGCTAAGGGGCCTGCGATCTAGAAACTGGTACTATATACAGCACGACACAACCCCCTGTATAACAATGCAAAAACTACACTACCCCAGTTGTATCCGCCACAAACATCGAAGTCTGCTAGTAATGGTAAGTACATAGACTTCATCAGGGTACTAGAGTGATCTAGCATCATGACCCCGACAATATGTCTGAGCATAAATACTCTAACATGACGTTGTACTGTGACCTCATCAGCATCATCTACAAGTGCCCTAAACCTCTGAGATAACTACTTGATCTTCAAAAAATTGTCTTTGAAATGCTAGGGGTCGGGGGCAACACCTAAATGCTGCACAAAAATAAGGGTCCAACTCTCTAGTGAGGCCGCATCGGGGGAACCTGTAACAGCCAACCCATCAACCGGAAGCCTGTATATGATAGACACATCCTGTAAAGTAATGGTGGTCTCCCCAACAAACAAATGGAAAGTGTGAGTCTCCTGGCACCATCTCTCGACTAGGGCGGTGAGCAAAGCATGATCGTACTGTATCTGACCCACATGGTAAACACCATAGAAACCGACTCTAATCAGATAAGGTATAATACGGGGGTGTACATCATTGATGAATAAACCCGTGTCCCCTCAACGACAATTTATAGGTTGAATAACCTGTTAGTTAAATAAAAATATTATGTTATAAGATGATAGTAACTGTCAACAAATTTTAATTTATAAACTTTCAATGTGAAATATATAAAAGTACTATAAAACATACCCCATGGTCCCACACGGCCTATGAACGATGACTGGCCTGTAAGGTAAGTATAGTAATATCGGCCGGTCCACCATCTAGCTGTTGCGATGCCATACGAGATGATAGATCTAGTAATCTGTATAATGAAAGAAACTCATCCACAAACATGTGTATCCAAGTGTAATGCATAAAAAATATAAAGTCACATGCATCAAATATTATAATACATTAAACACATACACAAACATTTAATTTAATATTGTAATATATTTTCTTAACTACAAACATATTAAAATTAAGCATCACGCGGTACAACATATATAACATATAGACTAATAGAACAGTACACGCTAGAATGACACGTTTTACACATAAAACATATAGACTAACCCTCTAATGTTCTGCTATTCTTGTTGGACATCGACTTCTGTTATGACCAGGCTCCTTGCATATATTACAATGAATGTCTATTTTTGCCTCGATTCATCCATTTCGTTAGGAATTCTGCTATGTTCAGGCCGGTCTTTCCGAACTACGCATTTGCAACTAGTGTTTGGGAGAACAGTAGGCCCTTCATAACGTGACCAGTAATCCTTTGTCAATATTGGCATAAATGGAACCGCGTACACACAGGCATACTTTTCCATCGTATAGCATGTGTCAAATAGAAATCAAGGTTCTTTTTCGGTATTTGTAGTAGCAGCAAGCATGTGCGAGCAAGGGAGGTGGTATGTAACCCATTTACCGCATGAACAGCTTGGCGGGTAAAGTTGCACGACTTGTGTGTTACCACCTTACTCCCCCTCTTACCGGTTGCCACTTCCACAGACATAGTGTCCTTATACAACATATAAGAAAATGTTGTAAGGTAAGCCGAACGCCATTACAACAACAACGTAACGAAAGTTGTAATAGAAGCATATATTACCAATTAAAAACTGTGACACGATGCCCGACTGCAATTTTGTTCCAATCCTCAAATTTTTTTCGCACTTCTGCAGGGAAACAATGGCTATTGTTGATGTCACGTTGTATTTCACAGCGTCGTGCAATGAAACTCTCAACAAGACAGTAGTAAGTTACCTGCACACATGCTGTGATGGGCAAGTTACGTGCGCCTACTATGGCACCATTGTACCCCTCAAAATTGTTGGTTGTAATGATCCCCCAATGAAACCCACCATTGTAAGCCAATGTCCACTTAGTAGCATCCTCCCCCATTAATTGAATATGACATGGTTCACATCTTTTTCTTATTTTATCTATTATTTTGTTGAACTTTCGCACTTGATGAGCTGTGCTAGCTGCCCACACCAAGTCCTTGACCTTTATCGTGTTGTAATTCTTATGATACTTACTGCGAAAGCGTCGAAAGCAGTACCTGTGAAAACCAGGGGGTAATCATCCCTTGGATGTTCCCATTCTCGATTAATGGCATTTAGCAGGCCTTGGTTGCGGTCCGAAATTATGGTCACCCATTCCCTACCAGGGACAACGCAGTGTCTCACCAAATGTATGAACCACGACCAGTTACGGGTGTCTTCAACCTTGACAATGGAAAAAGCAAGATGAAAAGTTGTACCCCTCGCAGTAACCCCGACAGCAATAAGCATAACACCCTTGTATTTTTCGTAAAGGTGGGTGCCATAAACCGATATGACCGGCAAACTGTGTTTGAAACCCTCAATACATGGGCCAAAAGCCCCAAATACTCGATCAAACTTGACTAGATGACCTACGTCTTAAGAGAAGGTCTCTAAAATTTGTATAGTTCCGGGGTTTCTTGACTGCAATGTCAACAGATATCTAGGAAGCTTTGAGAACGACTCTTTCCAATTCCCGAATATCATCTCTATGGCTTTTGTTCTTATTTGCCATGCTTTCTTGTATGACACTGAGTGGTGGTGATGTGTTTTCACATCTTCAATTATTGATACGATCTTCCAGTCTGGATCTTTCTGTACAAACATAGCACAGTTTAAGTACATTATAGGAAGTGCTTATATGACAAACTAATGAATTATTGTGACTAAGTATACACAAAAGTTAAACTCACCGCGACTTGTGTCATGATAACGTGTGATATGAAGTTCGCGTCTAGATTACAATGGCTTATGTTTGGCATCCCGTACAAGCAAGTATGAGGGCCAGGGTATTGTGTAACCTCCCACATCGCATGTTTTTTTTCAAAAGCACAAAGCATCCAAGGGCAGTTGTGTGCACACTTAACTTTCCATTGTTTCTTAGTTGAGTCGACAACCAAGTACTCCTTATTGTTGTGCAAGTGATACGCCTTGGATACATTTTTCAAAGCAACCTTATCATTGAACAGCATCCCTAGTTGAAAATTAGGATTGTCCCTATCCCATACGGACCCACGGCAAAACTCATTCCTGCCAAGTACCGGTGCATCATAGCCTTCCGGCAATGTAGTGAAGTAAGGAACTGGGATCTGCTGTTGTTGTTGAACATCATCATCGAAATCGTTCATCAGAGCGACATCTACATCTTCATTTGATTGTTCCGACTGTATACCCGAAGATCTTACATTCAAATCAAAATCCCTAGGCATGGATTGGCAGCTTGATTCAACCATATGCTACATTGCATTCATACCGTCACTATATTCTATTGTACGCTGAATTGTTAACATACTACTCGACCCAATGCCACCATCTGCGAATGAACTATGGCAACCACGTTGCTGTGTGCTGCGCATCTGAAACGAACTACCATGTTGGTCCATTTGATGTGAATATGGCACAATGTGACCTACAGTGTCCTGCCCTAATGTCAGCATCGTTGAGAAATTCCACATTATTGACGTATTTTCCTGATCCGCTAGCATTCTACCATACCCCGAAATGTCATCCCACATTCGATCCGCTATAAGGTCCACAACTACTGGTGCATTCTCTACTTTAACATAAAGCTCGATGCATTGCTTCCACGAATTTTTCTGTGGTAGCCATACGGCAATTTGCAATGTTCGGTCATCGTTGATTAGCAGTTTCTTATATATGACTCAGCCCCCTTTATCACTGTATGAAAATCTGTATATTATTTTTATCCTTATATTTTCTCCATCCTTGACAACTAGGGGCATGATCATAGCTTCTAGTTCAGACAGTTTGCATTGTAACGATATACTGCAACATGTCTAGCACTCTATGTTGTGCACTATTTCTTCATTACGATATTTCATTATTTTCCCACCCCAATACATCATTGCCACTGTCTCATCCATTTTTATGCCTTGCTATCAATAATTTCGTAAATCAATTATATATTTTTTCTATAAATTTTGCAAATTAATTTCTTGTTTTTTTTTATAAATTTTGTATTTTTACAATAAATTTTGTGTTTTTACAATAAACAGGTAAATAATATTTACTGACTTGTAAATAAATTTCGTATTTTACAATAACCGTGTAAACAAATTTCTTATTTTTTCAACAATCAATGTCATATTTTTTCAATAAATTTCGTATTTTTACAATAATTACGTGTTTTTACAAATATATTCGTTTTCTTATATATATTTCGTATTTTACAATACCTTTTTAAATAAATTTTCTATTTTTCAATAAATTTAAATTTTCAATAATTTCATAAATATATTTCCTTTTTTTCAATAGTTTCATAAATTAATTTTCTATTTTTTCTATAAATTTTATAAATCAATGTCTTATTTTTTCAATAAATTTTGTATTTTTACTAGAAATTTTTATTTTTACTAGAAATTTTATATTTTTAGATAATTACATGTTTTTACAATAAATTGGTAAATAATATTTATTTACTTGTAAATAAATTTTGTATTTTTTCAATAATTTCATAAATATATTTTATATTTTTTCATTATTTTGTAAATCATTTTTTTTTTATTTTTAATGTCTTATTTTTTCAATACATTTTTTTTAACTATAAATTTTTTATTTTTTAGATAATTATGTGTTTTAACAATAAATTAGTAAACAATATTTATTTACTTGTAAATAAATTTTGTATTTTTACAATAACTTAGTAAATAATTTTTGTATTTTTCAATAATTTCACAAATATATTTTATATTTTTTCAATATTTTGTAAATCATTTTTTTATTTTTTCTATAAATTTCATAAATCAATGTCTTATTTTTTCAATACATGTTTTTATTTTCACTATAAATTTTGTATTTTTTAGATAATTCCTTGTTTTTTCAATAAATTGGTAAATAATATTTATTTACTTGTAAATAAATTTTATATTTTTTAATAACTTTGTAAATAATTTTTGTATTTTTTGCAATAATTTTGTAAATATTTTTTTATATTTTTTCATAATTTGTAAATTATTTTTCTATTTCAAGCAACCATTTGTTTGCTGGGAGAAAATATCGTAAATTATTTTCACTAAATCTGTTTCAAGCAACTATTTGACCAATAAAATTTCAAACAACTATTTGACCAATAAAATTTCAAACAACTATTGTACCGTTACAATGGTCTCCACTCGAGGTTGAGCAACCATATGATCAACCATTTGACCAAAAAAATTTCACGCAACCATTGTAACGATATACTACTGACCATTTGACCAATAAATTATTTTTCTATTTCAAGCAACCATTTGACCAATAAATCCACAATAAAAAAATATTAGCCGAGACTTCGTTCTCATGTTTGGTGACTGTTGTATATCTTTTATTAGATTAGCATGGTTAGGTAGAATTAGCTCAATGATTTTCACCAATACATTTTTTTCAATTAATTTTTGCTATGTCTCTTCCAAATATATTTTCTTACTTGTAAATAAATTTTGTATTTTTATAATAATTTCATAAAAATAAATAAAATAAATATTTCTATTACACACTTAAACAAGGCAAATAAGATAAGTAAATTTTATAAAAGCTTACCAAAAAATAAGATGACTGTCGAAGTACAGGTATTTGTCGCAGTGACGGAGCTAATGAAAATCACTACATTAGAATTAATTATAATATTAGTGATCTTCAAATTATATTATAAAGTAATTATATATTCAAAAAAAATACAATAAATTACATGTTTTGAATTTTCTGCTTAGAATGAGGTGCTGAAAAAATAAAGAAAGAAGAGACTGAGGGAGAAAGAGAAGGCCATTGATTAGAAAGAATTTAGAGAGTGAGTGAGAAGAAAGAGAAGGAAAAAGAGTGAGAAGGCAGTGAGGGAATACTAAAGGGAAGAATAAGAAAAGGGGGGGACGTGAGGGAGAGAGGGGGGGGCTGGCAAAGTGAGGGAAAGAAGAGAAGGGGGAGGGGGGGCCAACAGAGAGTTGGACGTGAGGTCTGAGAGAAGGAGAAAATAGGGGGGGGGGGGGGGGGGGCTGGCAAAGTGAGGAAGAGAAAAGAAAGGGGGAGGGGACAACAAGAGCTGGACGTAAGGGAGAGAGAAGGAGAAAAGGGGAGGGGGGCAAAGTGAGGGACGTGAGAGTGAGAGAGATCCGTGATACAAAAAAAAAAAAAAAACATAGTTTGAGACTGCGTGTTACAGAAAAACGCAATTCAAAATTGCGCTTTTCTGTAAAAATAACTTTTGAACTGCGTTTTTTTTAAAAATGTAATTTTGAATTGCGTTTTAAAGTATTTTGGGAATATCATTTGCCAAATTGATATTTTGGGAATAAATTTAAAAATATGAATTACTTTAGTAAAAAAACCAACAAATGCTCACCAAAAAGAGAGCGGATAGTCGATTACTCTCTCGAGCATGCCTTCGTGTACATAAACTACATAAATTTTATGTGTTATATGATCGATCACGGTCATGTATTGATAAGTATTACGGCCCAATTAATTTGACACCTATTAGAGATTATGTTGCACACTTAGAGGCTCAAATTGACACAAAGTGTCACAACCCCAAATCTACCTTGTGCGGATTAGAAATCATAATTGGTTAGTAATTTAGTTACTCAAGGCTGAACTAAACAAAAAGACTGATCACCTACATTTGATATAATACGAAAACATGATTCATTTTTTTATTTATTAGTAAACATAAAGCAAATATCTGTATCACCATCGTAACATAGTTTTATTAAACAACCATAGTTTTAACAAAAATCTAGAAAAATCTACTAGTTCAAACTTATCACAAATCAAAATATAATTTGAGTCTTCATGACATGCACACATAGGTAACTTAACCAACAACTTTTCAAACTTAAACTTTCAATCTTGGTTACCTAAAAATATTTAAAAAAAAATAAACTAGAAGTCTAGTGAATAATAGAATAATTGATGCATCAAAATATACCATGAGCTTGATTTACATATGACATAAATATCATTTGCATAAGATCTTGAAACAAGTAAAAGATATATTCATATACTAAACATAAACATACTTTTCAAAAGATGCTAATTTAGTTTTATACTTGCAAAAACATCTAAATATTAACATTATATATATTTCATAATGTACTCATGATCTCGACTAAACAGAAAATTTCTAGTGATACATAACAGAATGACAAAAAGTTGTGAAGAACGTCTTCCTAATCATATCAAGCTTTCGACTTATTTTAAGTTATCCTGATGTAAAACCTCAAAGTATGGCACATGTAGCTTTCAAATATTATTCATTGTATACAAAATTTAATCCATGAATTTTCTTGATAGAATAATACAAGGCTTAGCATCAAAATATAATAACTATTTTTGTTAATTAACATAGACATATTATTATTTGCTTTGAAAATATATTGTTTAAATATAATTTGTAAAAAAAGAATATTTGCATTAAAAAAATGTATGTTTTACTCCAAATACACCATTACTCACCTCAAGTGTTTAATGCTTGAAATTCATCCTCTAAATATTATAACTTGATTTTTAAGAGTAACTTCTTAACATCTACTCTTCTCTCTTTACTATGCTTAAGCTTACTTGTATTTAAACTTTCTTATCTACATGTATTAGTTATAGGATAAAGTAAGGAACGAAGACCGTGCAGTCTCGAGAACCAACACCAAAGTCAACACCGGCATCTGCTAGCCTGATTCGGTGAAAAATGACCAAACACGTCCCTTGGGCCTCTAGGCATATATTTGAGAAAATTCAAAATCCCTCAAGACGATAAGTCCACCCTTCTAAAATGTTCTTAGGCAATTAAGCGTACTCAATACGCCATCCTAACTAATTCCAGTTTCATTTTGGTCAACTCTGGTCAAAATGACCGTTTTGCTCTTAAGCATCTCAGCATAATACAAATCTTTCCAAACAGTGAAAACATCTTCCAGAACCATCCTCGAATAGTCCAGCATACTTAATATGCCACTCCAATCTATCCTGACCCTTTTCGACTAATTTTGGTCAAAATAACCATTTTACCCCTTGTGGCCCGAGCGCACCCGAAACCACACCGAGTCTAGGTACCAAATCGGCAAATCCTATCATACGCTCATGTTCAATTCAAGGAGAGCCTCGTGACTCTAAACATTTTCAAGTCAATGAAAGTCCCCTGGAGCGTCCCACAAATGCTCCGCTAAGGTAGCCTTTTTCTCTTGATTCCTAGATTATAAGGCACCGTCAAATGACTTGAGAAATGCATAAATTAGAAAATTTTCAAAAGCTTGTCCATAGGTCATTCCATCGATACAGCTCGACTAAATAGATCGCTTTTAGAAGCCCCCGATTGCATGGCTTGAGAATTACCACTTTCAATAACCATTGGAGCGTCTGTGAGCTAGGGTTGTCTTTTTTTTCAATTCCCTGATTATAACGCACCGTCAAACGACTTGAGAAATGCATAAATTAAAAAATTCTCAAAAATATTTCTAGAGCACTTTCTATCAGTACGGTCCGATCGGAGAGATCGCTTCCCGAAGGCCTTGATCACGTGGCCCAAAAACTGTTATTTTTTAACATCCACGGAGCGTATCACAGACACTCTGTAAAAGTGTATTTTCATACGCGCTTCCCAAGGCAATATATCATTCTTTCGAACACCTTTTAAGCTCTCTAAAAATTCTCGATTCTTGAGAAACATTAGGAGAACATCGTGGACATGATCGATTTTCTCAAATCTTTTTCGAATTACACAATTATCGAGGCAAAATTAACACGAAAATCTTCGACGGTGAAGTGTATGCTACATACGCCCAGATTGTGATCAGATCGATCAAAACTTTGTTTACTTCCTAAGTTGAGTCAGTACAGAGTGTGCCACATGGCATTTAAACAGTGAAACAGTACTGGCACATGTGCTACATTCTCCAGGGCCAAAATTGCCCAAGCGAATGTGGTACTTACGCCAGCCCTCACCAGTTTGCCTATAAATACAAGCCTCCCCCTCTGCATATTCCAAAATCGAAAATAGTAATGAAGCTTTGCAGAAATATCCTTAGAACTTTGAAATTCTCTATGCATCTCACCCTCCAAGCACCTAAGTTAGATTCAACCTCTCTCTAGCCTATACACTCTATCTACAAAACTTCCAATGCCATAGAAGAGTCATTTTTAGCCCCTTCAAGCCTCTCTAAGGCCATTCAAGTTCAAGACAAGTCATCCATGGAAACTTGAAAGTGGTTTGAAGATAAAGGTGGCATTCTCTTTCACATTTTTCCATTCCCACTCTTCTCTCCTTCCTCCCAGCCTCCTAGCCTACTTAGGCTATTCTTTATTTTAAACTCCCATCTTCTACCCCCCCTTTCTTGCATGCCTGAAACAAGTAAGCTGCTAGATCATGCCTAGAGAAAAGCTTGTGAGAGTCACTATGTAGGGAGATCTCTCACTAGCCTACTTTAAGATGGTATGGCCTTGGAGCACCTTGCAATTTGGTGTGGCCTCTAGCCTTGTATGATTTCATGCCCTCCCTTTGCATATGGTTGTTATGCTCATGTATTGTATGATTGGCTATATTTTTCATGTTCAAAGCCATTTTTCAAACCCCTTAGCATTTCTAATCTCTACACATTTTTCAAAATCCATATTCAAGTATATTTCTAAAAATGGCCCAAAGAGTTGGTTTTTTGAAGCTTAGTTTGTAGCTTTAGATTTCTATGTCCTAGAGAGCCCTTCAAAGACCTCCTAACCTATATCTTGGACCCTTGTATTTCTTTACATTTCATGTTGCATAAAATTGGTTTTCAAACCCTTCTCTTCTATATTGATTTTTAAGAATCCACTCTCTTAAGTTTTGTGGTTGAAATGGTCCCTTGAAACCCTCTCTTGAGTGGTTTTCCCGTTATCTTGACCATATGAACCCTAATTCATTGGAGTTGCTTTTCTTCACCCTAAGGGTAGTTTTCAAAACAACTCTCTTTAAGAGAGGTTTTCAAAAGGACATTTGTCTTCATTATTGTTAAAATGGTTTTCGAACTCTCTCTTTCTATATGATTTTCAAAACTTTGCGCTCTTGAGTTTTGTGGTTGAAATGGTTCTCATGGTACAATGGGTCCCTCATTTATTGACCATAGGAACCCTATCTCACTAGAGTAATTTTCTACACCCCAAAAGTGGTTTTCAAAACAACTCTCTTCAAGAAGGGCTCTCAAAATTCATTCTCTTTATTTTGTATTAAAAAAAATGATTTTCTAAAACCACCATTAAATATTGATTTTCAAAAGTTTGGCTCTCTTTAAGTTAGTGGTTATAATGGTCCCAATAAAACCCTCCTTGGAGTGGTTTCCAAATATCAACTATAAAAATCCTATACTTGATTAAAGCCCATTTTCATGCAATGATCTTTTTCAAAATTCATCTAACTCTTTAAAGTTTTTTTCCAAGTCTTTAACAAAGCATCGTGGTTTCCAAAACCTCTTTTCAAAATTCATACACCAAACCCATTTTCCAAAACCACTAGTGCCAAACCCCAGATCAAAACCACCTTCTAACCCTAGGTTAACTTGGCCCTAGTTGTCCAATCTTAGGTTAACCTAACTTAAGTTACTTAACCATAGGTTACCTTAACCCTAGGTTAACCTAACTCTAGTTAGTTAACCCTAGGTCAACCAAACGCTAGGTTAATCTAACATTAATTAGTTAATCCTAGGTCCCCTCAACCTTAGGTTAACTTAATCCAAGTTAGTTAACCTTAGGTCATCTTAACCCTAGGTTAACTTAACCCGAGTTAGTTAACCCTAGGTCAACCCAACCAAGGTTAGTAAATTTCAAGGCTCCAACTCAAAGACCTTTTTTAAACCCTTTTTTAATTACAAAAATCACTTGCACGGCATACTTTCAAAAACATTCTATTCTCTTGAGATTTTAATACTCAATTCAAAAATCTTTTCAGATACTCCCATACTCTATCTTCAAAAATGCTTCCAAGAAGTTTTCTTAAACTTGTTTTGACTCAAATAGCTAGATACTTAACATTTTTCAAAGACTATTTTCAAAAGTAATTTCATAACTCACAACTCACAACTCTAAGGTGATCTTAACCCTCTGATGGTTAAGGTTTCCTTAGAAGAAGTGACACATCAAGTGTGACCCCCAAAGGTCCATATAGGGTATTAAGCCCTAAATGCTTTTCGAAAACCTTTTTCAAAGATCTTTTTGAAACATCACATTCTTGAAGAAACCTTAATCATTCCATTGTTAGGATTGTTCAAGTATGATTGAGATATTTAGGAAGGGTTCTATAACCCTAAAGTTTTAAAAAAACTAAAAGAGAAGTCTCTAGCCCCATTTTCCAAATATGTTTTCAAAATTCATTGCCAAAAGGAGTTTAGTTCTTCAATGACTAAGCTTTTAAAGGTGATGAAATATTAAACATGCCTTTCACAAGGTATCCAAAAAACTATTTTCAAAAGCTTTTTCTGAAGGCAAGTTCATAAGAGCATTTCCAATCTAAACTCTACCCCCAAAGTTATTAAAACAAGACTTCAAAACCTTCCAAAACTTCCCTTGAGTTATTCCAAAACATTTTCAAAACTCCCTTGAGTTGTTTCAAAGCAATTTCAAAACTCCCTCAAGTTAATTTCAAAAACATTTAAAATCATCTTCAAACCCAATTTCAAAAATACTTCAAACATTCCAAGTCCTACTTCAAAGGCATTTTTTAAAACTCTCAAGTCCACTTTTTCCAAAGATGTCAAAGTATCTTCAAACAGTTCCAAAGACCTCAACGTGCCTTCAAAGCATTCCAAAGGCCCTAATGCGCGTTTTTTCTATCAGGTCCTATCCCGAACTACGAATGACCCGATTCTCGTCAAATGAAATGTGTAAGCAACTTAAAATGATGCAGTCATAACCTTTATTTCAACCCAAGTTCTCTTTTCAAAAGTTTCTATCAATTCAATATTTCTATCTCAAATCCTCTCAAAACTTCTATATTTTTAAACATCTTTTTCAAAATATACATCATGCATTATTTATCCAAAAAGTGATGACCAAACCCATTTTTCAAAATTCTAAAGTGGATATTAGTAACCGATTATTAAAGTGAGTGAATTAAGGGTGATTAAACATGTTGGTACTGAAAGGGATGGGTAGGGTGATGATCTTAGGATATCTTCCTTACACATAACTAACCTCCGAACTATAAATTTCTATTTCGAAGACCAAAATTGGAGTCACATTTTCAAAAGGGCTTTCAAAAGGTTATCAAAACCTCTTTTACAAAAACCTTCTTAAAAAAACATTTTCAAAATCTTTTCGAAGAACCAAAGTTTAGTCTTCGGATTACACTTAGTTTTAGATGACTTAACACATCTTTAACTATGTTAGGTGGCGACCCCCATTTTTTTCCCAAAAGCCCTTAAGTCAAATCAAGTTTTCAAGTTCAAATATAGTCGCACTCGTCTTTCTAAGAGGATGAATTCTAATGAGAGAGTATCGTGTTTTTTCCTTAGCCAAGAGGGCTTGGTTTAAAAATCGGGGCGTGGTAGTCCCAATGGTCAAAGATCTGTTTCTTGCCAACTTAACAACTTTCCTAAAGGGGTGGCGCCACTAGTAGTGGCACTGAAGTAAAATTAAGCCTAGCACCACTAGTAGTGGTGCCAATGAAAAATTAAGCCTAGCACCACTAGTAGTGGTGCCAATGAAAAATTAAGCCTAGCACCACTGCAACATGCACTAGGGTCAGTTCGATTGCCTATAAATACAGGCCACCCCCTGCGTAGTCTGGGTTGGCAAAATCACTCTAGAAACTATGTCGCTCTGAAAACAGAGCTTGAATTCCATTAAAATTCTAATTCTCTTAAGCTCCCTCAAACCCTAGCTTTTATACACTCAAACCCTAGCATCCATACAATCTATACAAATCCTTGCCTCCAAGCATCTATTGAAGGTCAAGTCCAGTTCTTAAAAGCTCTTGAAGATCAACTCAAAGTCCAAGAATAGTCCACCGTCAAAGCATTAAAGCAAAGAGAAGATAAGGTAGGGAAATTATGCAATCTCCCTCTCTCTCTCTCTCTCTCTCTCTCTCTCTCTCTCTCTCTCCTCTTAACCAACTTAGGTTTTGGTCTATTTTAACCCTCATCTTTTACCCCATCTTCTTGCTTGAAATAACAGATCTCTCGATTCATGCCTAGGAAGGCCTTAGACGAAATCACTGTGTCGAGGATTTTCTTTGAGTTCCACCTAAGATGGTGTGGGTCCAGCCCCCTTAGTTATGTGGTGAAGCCTAATCTTGTAAGTTTATGTCTCTATTGCATTGTTACTATCATAATCATGCATTCAAAGTTGTTTTCAAACTTACATCAGAAGTTACTTTCAAAACTTGCATTCAAAACATTTTTCTTCGAAGTTATTTTCAAAACCACAACCCTAAGATAATTCTAACCATTCTATGGTTAGGTTTGTTTTAGGAAAGTGTTATATTCAATTTGACCATCAAAGTTCAAATTTGAGTTCAAGTCTTAAATTGGTTTTCAAGAAATCATAACTCTATGATGATTCTAGCTATTTTATGGCTAGGGTTGTTTTAAGAAAGTGTTACATTCAAAAAGACCATCAAAGTCCAAATTTTGATTACAAACCCAAGTTGTTTTAATGTCACAACCTTAGAATGGTTTTAGTTTTCTCATAATTAGAATCGTTTTAGAAAAGTGAGATATTTAAGAGACTTTCAAAAGTCTATATTCAGACTTTTCTAAACTAGTTTTTGCAAATCTACTCTCTAAAAATCCTTTTTAAATATTCACTTTCTAAAAACTCTTTGTCTTCAAGCTCAAGTCAACACCCTATAGCCCATATTTAGGAAACCCTAGTTTTATCACATAAAACCATGATTCTCTATTTGCATCAAACCATAGATTTTCAAAGTCATTTTCTACATGAAATCATAGATTTTCTAATTCCAAAGTCACATAAAATGATAGATTTTCAAAACTAAAGTTTTTCAATTTCAAGTAAAATCAAATCTTTTTCAAATAAGAAACGAAATCAAATCGTCTATTTTTTTAAAATAAAATTCAATCTTAAATTTTAGGAATAGAAATCAAATCTTTCCTAATTTCAAACTTTCAAATCTTTTCAAATTTCAAACTTTCAAAACCTTTCTTAATTTCAAAACTTTTCAAAAATGAAACTTCCCTTCTTCAATTGAAATTCAACCTTTCGAATTCCAATGCGTTGTATAAACTCTAGGTCTTAGGATTGCTTGAATTTCAAGTTACCTAAAACTTAGGTCAAACCTCTTCAAACTCAACTTTTCAAATTCTTTCTTAAATCAAAGTCTTTCCAATTCCCAATTTTTCAAATTTCAAATTCAAACCTTTCTAAAGTCAAACATTTCCTAATTTGAAACTTTCCTAAATTTAATCTTTCCAAAATCAAGTCTTTCCTAAATTGAAAACTTTCCAAAATCACATTTTCTAAAATCAAATCTTTTCTAAAATGGAAACTTTCCTAATTCAAACCTTTCCTAAAATAGAACTTTTCTAATTCAAAATTTTTCTAAAATAAAACTTTTCAAAATCAAACATTTCTATTTCAATTGCATGTTTAAACCCTAGATTATATAAGTCTTAAAAGGCCTAAGCCCTAGCTCAACCCTAACCCTAAGTTAGGAAATTTCAACTATTTTCTAAATCTTAAGTCCAAATTAAGATCATTTTTAAATTCTAATTCAAGTCAAGATGATTTCAAAGTTCAATTTAAACTTTTCAAAATAAGTCCATGTTCTATTTCCAAGTCAATTTCAAATCAAAGTTCAAATCAAACTTTCTAAAGGCCTCAAAGTGTCTTTTCAAATCAAATAAGACCTCAAAGTGTTTATTTTCAATAGGACCCTGAGTCTGAACTAAGACTAACCTGATTCCCAACAAAGGGATACGTAGGCAACCCTCATTGGTGCGGTCACAACCTTTTTCAATATTTCAATTTACCTTTTTCAAAATCTCTTTCTAAAATTCTTTTCATGCACTTGAATATCATGCATTATATCATCCTTAAAATGATAACTCAAAACTCTTTCTAAAATTCTCAAAGTAGATATAATTAGACATTGGATAATCAAAGATTCTAAATGAGTGAACCTAGGGTGAATAAACATATAGGTACTGAAAGGGCAGGATAGGGTAATAGCCTAGTGCATCTTCCCTATACATAACCAACCTCTGAACCTAGAATCACTATTTTTGAAAGACCAAAATAGGCTTATTTTAAAAAAGGGCTTAAATCTTTTCAGAGGTTGCTAAACAACCTGTTTTCTTCAAAAATCCTCTTTTGAGGAAGTTTTTCAAAACCTTTTCAAAAAATCTAATTTTAATCTTCTTATTGTAATTAGTTTTAGGTGACCTAACTCATCTTACCTACGTTAGGTGGCGACTCCAAACCTTTTCTTAAGCTCTTATTCAAATCAATTTCTAATTCAAATCTAGTCGCACTCGTCCTTCTAGGAGGATAAGTTCTAACTAGAGAGTATTGTATATTTCTCACATATCATCTCGATGGTGCGATAAACTAGGGTGCGACAAGTGGGAGGCGGGGGTATGGACTTTATTACACCAACCTCCAGCCCCCTACCCCCCCCCCCCCCGACTTCTTTAGTTGCTTTGCCGCCTTCTTCAGCATCAGCTCCTTTAAATTCATCTTGTCAGAAAAATCAGACTCTGAAGATGAAGAAAAGACAAGTTTCTATTTCCTCCCAATCTTGGCTACAACTCGGCGATTGGGCACTATGTATAAAGTTGATATGGATGCTGAGTCAAAAGAACTTCAAAAGAAATATTGTGGATTAGATTACCCTTGCCGTCGAAAGTGTTGACATGTTCGTCAACAGAAATTGTGGGCAACTTGAATGACGCTCAACTTGGAAAGGTAACTCTCGAAGTCACTGGAACAACGACTTCAACAATTTGAGGTTGTAGTATGCGGATCGACAATCGTTACTTGATCGTTAAGATGCATATGTTCTGTCATGATCGCCATAGGAATATTCGCAAAGTCACCACCTGTACCTTCCTTTGCTAATTAAACAATCACTCCTGCAGGAATTCTTGAAGCCGCTGTGAAGGAAGAAACTTGAAGTGGGTAGTTGAGAAAAATATGGGGGGTCCTTATAAAATCGCAAAGCCGACCTTGGTCCCGGTAGTTTAAAACCTTGTACAAGTCGCTCAAGTTGACTCCTCATGTCACCTTCTTCGTACTCTTCTTACCAAACTTTAAAAAAGCCAAAACAAAGTATATTAGAAGTGTACAAACTAATATGCACAAAAAGATAGAGGTCGGCACAAACTTAATTCTCTAGGGGTTCTACGGCATCGTACCGATGGCATCTAGTCAATGTGAAGATTATCAAACTCCCAGGGGCCAGAAACCCAAATTCTGACATCATCTATACCCTTACCCAAAGACAGGAGACATTTTAGTATTTCTCTACTCTTGTCGGTCGCCCTAAGGTAAACTTTCCAACTATCACCCCTGACCTTACACAAAGTCTAATAGAAGTCAAGCTCTGCAAGGCCTATGTTAACGCCCATAATTTGGTTCAGCTCTAGAATCCCCATGATAATCTTATAAACATTCGGGTGTACTTGGGATAGGGGCACATTATGGTGATAGAGGAATCTTGCTAAAAAAGGGTGTAAGAAATATCTAACGCCGCCCTTTACGATGACGATCACAGGGAAGGGCATTCCTTTCTCAGTCTCTTCTATCCTATAGTCACCGAGGGTAATGAACTCGAGGCCAACTTGGTCAGTGATCCCGTACTTAGTCTTAAAGACAACAATAGCCACCGGACTATCCACAAGCTTCCTAAGGTTAGCCGCTATTAGAGGACGACCACGAAAAGAAAAGGCTAAAAAAAAAGAAAGGGTAAGGTTAGAAGAACTTATAGTGGTATGGGAAGACCGCTCTCGCTCTCTCTCTCTCTAGAGGGTAAGGTTAGAGGAACTTATAGTGGTATGGGAAGACCGCTCTCTCTCTCTCTCTCTCTCTCTCTCTCTCTCTCTCTCTCTCTCTCTCTCTCTCTCTCTCTCAAGCCAAGCAGGAATGGTAGGGATGAGCAAAAAGTCGCCCCTTTTATAGCAGACCTTGATACCGGTTCAAAGGTTGAGAAACAACAGCAATCACGTCGCTCAGCCCAACAGTCACCTCAGCAATCAATGCATCGTAGCCCTTCAGTTACAGGGCCTGTGCGATGTTGCCACGTGGTGCACGAACCCTCGAAGTGACAAGAGATCAAAGGATATGTCATAATTGCAAATCTTAGCCCTTGTCCCCCAATCAATCCAAATAGGGCGAAAGGGTTGGGGGCAATTGTAGGCCCATTGGGTGCCAAGCTCAATACAAAGAGAAGACTAACCCAAGGAGATTGACCCAAAGTTGCCGACCTAACAGGACGAGCCTGTGCCGATCAGAAGTTAAAACCCAAAGGTGTGGGCCCAAGTATTCTAATTCAAAAGTTATAAGGACTAATAGGTCCAAAATACAAATCCTATTTCTAAGTGGACTAGGACAAATAAAGGATAAGTCCAATACATTAAACTGACTAAAAATGGGAGATTCTTAGGAGGAAAGTAACTCTAATTCCCAAAGAGAACATGGCATTTCGAAACCTATAAATACCCCATACACTAAAAGGGAAATATATGTTCACTTGAGTTCTAACTCTCAATACTTTATTTCGGTTCATTGTGGTTACACTTGCTAACTTAATCATCAGAGTGTCTTTGGCCCAAAAAGGGTCGACGCATTCTCGTAGTCTTATTCTCTTGCAGATAATTCATGCTCATCAATTTGGTTCACGCATTGAATCAAGTTTTCCTAAAAATTTCACTTACAAGAACTTAGGAAAGATAAGAAAAAGGAAGGAAAAGTCACTGTTTGCTTTCCTTTCCTTGTTTAATTCTATTTATGAGAGAAATTGAAGAAAAAATAAGGGAAAGAGAAGGGAGAAGCGAATGAACATTTTAAATCAATCTCTCTCTTTCTCTCTCTCGTTTTCGTCCACCTTTTTTTTTCATCTTATTTGCAAAAACCAAACAGGAAAGGAAAACTACGTTTCCCTCACTTTCTCTTTCCTTTCATTTCCCTTCCATTCCCTTCCCTCCCCCGAGTTCCAAATAGATTGTTCGTCTAGCTCGAACCAACTCCTCTAGAATGGTTTTCTTACGGCTTTTAACATGTGAACCGGTGTCTTACTTAAAGCCATGGGCAGATCGACCAAGAGCTGAGGGTAAGTGGCCGCCCCCCTAAAATTTAGGGGAAAAAAAATTTAATCTGACCTATTTTATCTTTTGTTGAGTTTTATCCTAATGATTTTTCTACACTTGAGCGTATGGTACTTAATAATATACTTGAGACCTATATTTTAGATGTAAGCTCTAATGATAAATTTTTAAAAGTAATAAGGATTGGTGGACTTGCTCAAAAGTTAATTCAAACAAAGAAGGATAGTCTTTTCACAGTAGTCTGCTTGTGAAGTTAACATTGATCTTACTAGTTGCCACTATATCAATTGAGAGAGTTTTTTCTGCAATGAAGATTATCAAGACTCCATTACACAATCGTATGAGAAATGAGTGGATGAATGATTGCTTGGTATCATACATTGAAAGAGACATTCAAAACCGTAGACAATGAAATTATTTTGCAAATGTTTCAAAATATGAAACAACGAAGAGGATTGTTGTAATTTGTCATTTATTTTTATGTGAACGTTGTTTTATGTAAGAAATATTTGATATTAATATATAGAATCTTGAATATTATCGTATTAATTGCATTATCTTAAAATTAATCATCTTACTCAGTGGCGGACGAAGGGGGGCGGGCAGGGACCACTACCCCCCAAAGTTTTGAAAATCTCCTTTATATCCTATGAATTTTTAGATTTTTTATATATAATATACTATATTGCTCCCCAAAATTACTAAATTTCCCTTCACCTCTATAAATTTTTTAATATTTACAATATTATATAGAGTATTGATCCCCAAAAATTAAAATATTTTTCTTAATTCTCTTATCAACCAAAAAAAAAATTCACCCCCCATCAACCAAAATCTTGGGTCCGCCACTGCTTAAAGCAAACTATTTTATCCTTAATCATCATCAACATGTACCGGATATACTGCTAAGATGATTTAATCTAAGAAATATTCCGACATAACTCGAAAAGAATAATGTGCTAGTGAGCGTACAAAACATTTGAAGTTTTCACAAAAGTGTTGAATGATATATTATGACAATGCAGTAAACTTGTAGGTCCTCCTTCCATGAATGCTCAATGCCTGCAAGAGTCAAGAGGCAAGTCGATAGTATTGAGCATCGATGATGTGTCAGTTCAATACTCTTCGATACTTAAGTTAGCATAGTTGGGAGGTTTAGAATTGTATTCAAAGTAGTGAATAATAGCATACATTTCTTTGGGATTGGCCCATGTATTTATAGCAGGTTCATTCAACGATCTGGACATGATTGATTGATTGCCCCCAATCCCCCTTGATGATTTGACTTGATTATGATTTCTAGAATCTTGGTGGCCATTTATGGATAATGATATGACGAGTGCATTGCGGATGGTATCTCGGACCTTCAGCTATAAACAGACTCCTTGAGGACAGGCTTGGCAGATTGGGAAGGTCATCAGACCTACCACGCCCTTCCCGGCCTGACATGGCTGAGGTGATAGCATTCTGGTCTATGTGGTCAGATCTATACTCATGACATTCTATTACCAAAGTGTGTACATGTAAAGGAATTTTGCTTATTCGTGCGATTCAAGAATATAAAAGAATAATGCTGAATATCATTGCCAAACAAGGTGGTTAATATGAAGATTTCAAACTCAACATGTAATCTTCATATCCATAGAACATGTCATTTGATTATGAGAAGACTCTGGTGAAGTAGAAAGCGTATCACAATTGAATACTTACAAAATTATAAACAATGATGTCTCTATCTAGGAATAAACATTATCCTCGGTAGAACAATGTCCTACTTCCAATGCAAACCCCACATCAAATAAAAAGAGAAAGAAAGAGTAAATTACATTACAATTATAAAACACTCCCTCAAGTTTTTGAAATAACACTAACATCCTTACTTTCTTTAACAAATAATATGTAGACGCACCTCTTTGTTAAAGAACATTAATATTAAATACGGAAATGCTGACATTATCATATTCACAATTTAAAATTCTGATCTTACCCCTATTAAGAATAGTTACTTTAATAGAACTTATATATATATATATTATATATAAATAAATATAAGAAATGAGTAAGGGTGAAAACGTAAATCTAAAAGTTCCATTAGTATTCGTTAACCAACAACGTTGACGTGGGATGTTAATATTATTATGATATCTATCTATACTTTCGAAGTTAGAAGAAATGAGATGAGGCTTGTAGCTCCGAGGATTAGCGCACGTGGCATACATCTTTTATGAGCATATGGACAGCTATCTTTCAATAACTATTTGATCCGAACTATTCAAAAGCGAATCACAAATCACAAACTTGAGAAGTGTCTCTATTATTTTTCAAAACTGTAGGAGGTGTTAGTATAATTTAACAAAAAATGTTGCAAGATTTTCAAAATATAATTCTTCATCAAAAAAGTTTCGGTAGCATAAGAATTTTCAATGAGTTCATATTTACCCGCTCATCACTTAAAACATCTAATTAACACATAAGCCTGGTAGATTTTGACTCCGCTAATTTTTATAAAATTTTAAAGTGTGATGCTATTGAAATTTTCATTTTTTTTTTAAATCAAATAGAACTTAATGAGATTTAGGTCAATTGAAATTCCCTTCCAATCCAAATGACCCTATAGGGACATGATGGTCAAATAATTACATAATAAATTTTGGTCATAAAAGAAATAATTTATATCTACCATAACAATATGCATAACTAGCATTTATCAAAATGAAATTTCTCAATTCACAACATAAAATATTTTCTCCATAGTGCTCTTTCTGTCACATTAGTGAACCCTATCATATGAGAGGGATGATAATAAATTTATCACATAAAGGTAAGAGTGCAAACAAGATGAGCGGAGTAATGACTTGTTCAAACTTGGTTTAAAAACTTATCAAACTTGAAAATGTATTTTAGTTTGAGTTGTTTATCTTTCAAATCAATCTCAAACCAGTATAGAGTCGATCATGAGCCCACCTTAAATAATTTAGTTTTGGGTTAATTACTCTTTGCACTGTTACACTTCATACTAAATCTCACTTCAGGACTTTCACTTTCAATTGTGATAATGAAGACCTTACAATTCTAATTTGTTACAATGTCAGCCTCCAACTAACTTTCGTTTAGAAAATAAACAAAAAAAAATCACATATAATAAGCACATTACCTTTTTAAGAGGCAAAAATATAAAATCATACTTCTTTCTAATAATCTACCATAAATTTCTCTTAAATCACTATAAAATTGTGAGTATAATTAACTTTATGATGTATATAATATAATGATATTTTATGAAAAAACTCGCGATTCAACTCACTTGCAATAAATATAAGACTTTGGAATGGAAAATGGTTGAATTTTAAAACTTTGTCCCTTGAAAATGGCAATGCGGTTATCACATGCTAATTTCTGTCAACTTTTCAAATAAAAAGTTAATATTGCAATAAATTAGAAGTGTAAGGATTTAATTATTACAATTCAAAATGAATGTCCTAAAGTGAGATTTGGTGTAAAGTACAATGACGTAAAATGTAATTAACTCTTTGGCTTTTTGGTATATATAAATTTATTGAAGAAAGTTTCAGTCGAGTTTAAAAAAAGTTAATAAGTTTCAATTCAAGCTTAGTTGTTTACATAACGAGTTAATTTCTAACTAATCTTTATCGAGCAAAACATAAATCAAACGTAAGTAGCTTACTTCGTATATAAGCCAACATGCATAACTTGCTTTGGAAGGATCATGTGTTGCTCCAGTGCTATAAATTTCCAACCAAAAGAAAAAAAAAAAAAAAAAAACCCACCTCGATGTGAAGTTGAACAAACAGGCTCTAACTAGGAGGCTTCGTGGTAGGTCCAGCCCAGACCAACTCGTTGAAGGTTTGTGATTGTTTGTTTTGTAAGGAACTAAGGGAAAGGTTGGTTGGTGGGCCTACTTGTGGTTGTCAAAATAGTTATCAACAAGACTGACTAGTAGGTTTGCTCCATGGAAAAATAAAATTTAGTGGGTGTTTTTGTAACATCACGTCGTTAGTACTCTTTTTCTTACAATGCAGTAATTTCTTTGTTATGTAAACTTTGAACAACAACTGAATTCACTCGGAGACCCACCTTTAACCCACTGCATTATGTATGAGAATTGGAGTAAGAGTAGCATAGTGCTTTAAGAATATTGAATTTTTTTTTTTTTCAGTGGTAGTTGGCTACAAAACAAGAACGGACTCATCAACTTTTTTTTCTTTTCTATTTATTTTTAAAATTGTACAAGAAAATATCAAGAGAATAATGTTGGAATTATTCTTTGAATCTTCGAGGGATATCACCCATGGGCCATGGTATTATAGCGGAAGAGTCCCAACTCAGTTATTGCTTATAGTTGCAGGATTTCCCAACTCGATTATTGCTTACGCTTATACTCACTCAATGCAATTTTTCAATCATTGTTAGGACATGAGAAGTAGGGTTAACTTAGTAATCGTGGTGTATTAAATTAACAGTTCGGCAAATGCGAGCTCTAGTAAGAGTGTGAGAGCGTAAATTTTAAAAAAGTGTAAGATTAAAAGCATCGTGAGAGCTTTTAACTTTTTATGTTAATATCTAAAATATTTTATATAATGTATAAATAAGTATGCATTTTATATTTATAATGTATATATCTCTTGTGTATACTTGTAATAATACTTATATTCAATTTGTAAATGTCTTTTTAACAAACTAGGAAAATAATTATTTAAAGTTTATAAAAGAAATGTTCTAAACCACAATAAACCAAAGTTATCACCCAACCGTGGGGTCTAACGATGGAATGAATGCTTTTGAATTTTTGAGTTTGCACGAAAATTAATGCAGTGGGGTTCGCAAGGGTCCAAAAGTCTATTGAATACTGTTGAATTTAAAGCCAGCAATATATTAATGAGGTGGGCTCGTGTCTCAATAAAGTAAAATTGGAAAGAATTAAATGTGGAGAATAATTCGCGATTAGGCACACGGCCTTGACAGTTGACACGTACTACGTGAAGGAATATTTTTTTTTCCTTATTTAATTTGTTGTGTAAAAAGGGGTAACGTTTATTGTTTTATTTTTTAATTTTTTCAAAAAAAAAAAGCCTTTGTTAAATTTTTTTAGTTATTTACAAAATTCAAAAAAAAATTAAAAATATTAAAATAGGTGTATTCTCTCTTATTAAAATATTAGTTTAGTATTATTGACACAACGATAGCCTATAAATACTCATTACCAGATTATAAAAAGCACACAATAAAAATATTAAACCAAAACACATAACAAAAAATAAAAACTAACAGCGTTACCAAATAGGTCCTTAATTTCTCTTTTGAAAATCAAACAAAGAATGAATCTAATTTTTTCTCTTATTTTTTTCTCTCTTTTTTTTATTTATTTTCCTTTCACAAGTATCAAACACACTCTTAAACCACACTTGCTACTGATATTTGCTGTTATAGATTGGACTCATCTTTTCCTTTTCTTTTTCTTTTTTTTATAGCTTTGGCCCTCTGAGTATATATATATATATATATAAATCAATATAATGACATTATTATCTGGAAAATAATGAATATTTTTTTGAAACTTAAAATAGATATGCAGATAAACTGTAAGAAAGCAAGGGAGAATAGTTTTTCTTCATTTTCCCCTCCCCTCTCCTCGCCCAAGTTCCAAACAGGCTGTGAAGTGGAATAAGTTAGCCTTTGAGTAAGTACATATATCGGCTTACCATGGGCCTCTATGGATTGGTGGTAGCTACCTATGCATTTTCCATAACAAAGGTCAGGGTTCAAGCTCACTCTCTTTCTTTGAGAAAAAATCAAGTAGGAAGGTAATGCTAGGTACTACTTTCGTTGTAATTTTTATATTTCGTATACTAGATGCGTCTATCTAGAAAAACCTGTAAGAAAGCTGCATCCAAATGATAGTTTGCAAGTTACTATTGAGGTAAGGCAGTAGTTGCAATTTATAAGTTTAATCAATTTTGTTTTTCAAGTAATTATGTCCTAATGTTCTTTACTTTGCTAAACAAAAGAAAGTAAATAACAAGAGAACACCTCATGTGGGCTTCTTTTGGGAGGTGTGCAGTGCTGCACTTGGTGTACTGTAAACAAAAATCTAATGTTAAGATTACAATGTCACTAAAATTCAATTAGAACATTTTGCAATCCATCTCCAAATTTTTAGCCCAAAATAATAAGATCAAAATCTTTCGACAAAAAAACGCCTTTTTTCAGTTACTACTTCCATTATGATATATATTTTCGATATGATTGGATCTTCAATATGTCGAGTGAAAGAAAAAAATGAAAAACAAAGGGAAAAGATAGGAAGTAAAAAAAATGAAACGAAAGCAGCTAAATTTCTTTCGTTTTGTTTGGTTAGGTTAGGAGAATTGGACAAAAATCAACATATATTTGTCAGAAAAATTCATTTTTGGTTTGGTTGCCAATAGAAAAATGACTATGTAAAATTAATTATTTTATTTTTATTTTTATTTTTATTTCTTTTGAAGAACTCAACATCCAAACATAGCATTTCCTGCATTTGATGAGTCATTCGTCGAAAAACTTAAAATCTAAGTGGCAGTTGCCACGCCACTGAAAATTTGTCGCCTGGGCTGTCTAAGGTGGTTCCACTACCAATTTTTGGTTGCCAAAACAGGCTTAAGATTGGGCTAGCCCAGGCTTGGCAATCCGCTACTTCAAAGCACTGCTCGGCCTTTCTTTTTGTCAATGACAGAAATACCCTTCCCTTGTAACGTGTTCACACCATATTTCAATATCACTTGATCATCAATCACTCTTCACACTATTTGACCTGGCAATCATCTCTGTGGCTACTCACGGTAGAAGCGTAGTGACCTTCACACTCAATCCTCTACCTCTCTTCTCTATCTTTCTCTCTCTCTTCTTTTTTGGGCTTTTTACGAAAACATATTTATTTTAATCAATAAATATTAAATAAGTGTTAAAATTTGAATAATTACGAAAGGATAGTTAAGCGTCATTTAGAACGACGTTTTTAGCAAAAACTTCATCTGTAGTGACGTTTTACATTTAATATTTTCAACTGCACTTTGCATTTACGAAAATAGGAAAACGAGATAAAGAAAGCGTCAATAGAAACGACGATTTAATTTTTCAACTAAAAGCGTCATTATAAATGACGTCTTTCTTTTAAGTGAAATCGTCAATACTAATAACGTTTTCATACCAAGAATTTTTTTTTTCTGGTTGTTTCACATTCAATGAATTCCTTCACTACTTACTCTTTCGCCGGGACTCCGTTCAACGCGCCATCAGCGCCCGCAGTTGTAGTTTGCCAAAGCAGTACTGCGTGTCGAGTTTCGCGACAAACGAAGGCCATTTGCAAGATTTGGAATCCCGAAACCCCGATTCTCAAGTTTTTCAAATCGCTAAGTGTCTGGAAGGAAAAAATGCAGTAACTCTTCCGCTGGGACTCTGTTCAACGCGTCATCAGTGCCCACAACTGTAGTTTGCCGAGGCAGTGCTGCGTGTCGAGTTTCGCGACAAACGGAGGCCGTTTGTGAGATTTGAAATCCGGAACCCCGATTCCCAAGTTTTTCAAATCGCTAAGTGTCTAGAAGGAAAACATTAAGTAACTCCTCCGTTGGGACTCCGTTCGACGCGCCGTTAGCGCTCGCAGCTGTAGTTTGCCGAGGCGGTGCAGCGTGTCGAGTTTCACCCCAAACGGAGGCCGTTTGCAAGATTAGGCATCCCCGAATCCCGATTCCCAAGTTTTTCAAATCGCTAAGTGTCCGGAAGGAAAGAATGCAGTAACTCCTTCGCTCGGACTCCGTTCGACGCGCCGTCAGCGCCTGCAGCTGTAGTTTGCTGAGGCGGTGCTGCGTGTCGAGTTTCGCCCCAAACAGAGGCCGTTTGCAAGATTTGGCATATCGGAACCTCGATTCCCAAGTTTTTCAAATCGCTAAGTCTCCAGAAGGAAAAAAATGCAGTAACTCCTCCGCCGGGACTCCGTTCGACGCGCCATCAGCGCTCGCAGCTGTAGTTTGCCGAGGCGGTGTTGCGTGTCGAGGTTCGCGACAAACGAAGGCCATTTGTGAGATTTGGATCCCCAAACCCCGATTCCCAAGTTTTTCAAATCGCTAAGTGTCCGGAAAAAAAAATGAAGTAACTCCTCCGCCGGGACTCCATTCGATGCGCCGTTAGCCCTCAAAACTGTAGTTTGCTGAGGCAGTGTTACGTGTCGAGTTTCGCTCCAAACGGAGGCTGTTTGGGAGATTTGGCATTTCGATTCCCCGATTCCCAAGTTTTTCAAATCGCTAAATCTCCAGAAGGAAAAAATGTAGTAACTTCTCAGCCGGGACTCCGTTCGACGCGCCATTAGCGCCCGCAGTTATAGTTTGTCGAGGCGATGCTGCATGTCAATTTTCGCTCCAAATGGAGACCATTTGCGAGATTTGGAATCCCCGAACCCTGATTCCCAAGTTTTTCAAATTGCTAAGTGTCCGAAAGGAAAAAATGAAGTAACTCTTTTGCCAGGACTCCGTTCGATGGGTCGTTAGTGCTCGCAGCTGTAGTTTGCCGAGGCGGTGCTGTGTGTCAAGTTTCACGCCAAACGGAGGCCGTTTGCGAGATTTGGCATATCGGAACCCTGATTTTCAAGTTTTTCAAATCGCTAAGTCTCCGGAAGGAAAAAATGCAGTAACTCCTCCACCGGGACTCCGTTCAGCGCACCGTTAGTGCCCGCAGCTGTAGTTTGCCGAGGTGGTGCTGTGTGTCGAGTTTCATGCCAAATGGAGGCCGTTTGCGAGATTTGGAATCCCTAAATCTCGATTCCCAAGTTTTTCAAATCACTAAGTGTTCGGAAGGAAAAAATGAAGTAACTCCTCCGCTGAGTGTGCCCACCCAACATCCCGTGGTGTGTTGTTTCGACCTTGTATTCATTTTCTTGCCTATGAGTGAAATTTAAATTAGTTTCATTGTTACAAAAATACTGCTCAGCTTAAAAGTTATGGTAGCGCATTTAGCTGTTAAATGCTCTCAACAAATGTGTATTTCCTTTGCACTGGTATTTTTCAATTTGTTTTTGTAGCTTGCGACCATTCCTCAAACTAGCAGCTTGATTCTTAATATACTCAATTCTCCTCTCGTCAAAATACTTAACAAGCCGGTGAAATGTAGTTTCCACACATGCTGTGATGGGCACATTCCGAGCACCCCTCAATACATTGTTAAATCCTTTAGATAAGTTTGTAGTCAAAATCCCCCACCTATGACCTCCATCATGTGCAAGTGTCCACTTTTCAGCCTCCATCTCTTGCAACCAATTTAATGCCTCTGGTTTAAGATTTTCAATCTCCTTCATAATCAAGTTGAACTTCCGAATTTGATGCAACTACCAACCCTCCATACTAAATCCATAAGTTTCATGTTACTGAATTTCTTGTTGAAGTTGTTACGGACGTGCCTGAGGCAATATCGATGATATCCAATCGGTCGCAAACGCGGATGCTTCCAATACCGCACAATAGCATTCAACAGGCCCCTGTGCCTATCAGATATCAACGTGATGCCCTCACGGTTAGGCACTACATGTCGTCTCAAGTTCTTAATAAACCATGACCATGACGCTGTAGTCTCTTCATCTACAATGACAAAAGCAAGTGGTAAAATGTGTTGGTCGCTAGTTGATGCGATAGCTTCCAGCATCTTCCCAGTGTATTTGCCATTAAGGAAAGTTCCTTCAATGCCGATAACAGGAGGGCAGTGAGCGAATCCATCGATGGCGGGTTTGAAAGCCCAGAACACATAATTAAACACCACCTCATTCGGCGTAGTCGACGGCAACACATTCCAGTCTACAACTATCCCAAGATTAAAGGTTTGTAGTGCCGTCATGTACCGGGGAAGCTTCGTGTACGACTCGTCCCAATTCCCAAATATGACCTTAATGGCTCTTGGTTTCGCAAGCCATGCCTTCTTGTAAGATACTGTGTGCTCCAATGCAGTTCGTACGGTGGTGATAAGCGATGCCACCTTCGTTTTTGCATCTGCTTGTACACAAACACCGACCACGTTTAAGTGTACATATAAACAACTCCCGTTTTAATTTTAAGTTACATTGGTTTAAAAAAAATATAGTTTACCTTAACTGAGTCTAGTATGACCGTTGTAATGAAATCAGTATCAATGTTACAGTGGTCCCTCTACAATTTTGCAAACAAACAATGATGTGGA
This sequence comes from Euryodendron excelsum, assembly GCA_033060915.1. Lineage (NCBI taxonomy): Eukaryota > Viridiplantae > Streptophyta > Magnoliopsida > Ericales > Pentaphylacaceae > Euryodendron > Euryodendron excelsum. The sequence continues at coordinate 32,980,361 of CM065395.1, forward strand.
CCGGGATACGTCTTTACCTTAAAGAAACCATGTTTCTCTTTCTTTGAGGCTCGAAACCTCCAACTGCAATCATACTTGTACCTTACATCCCAAACCTTCTTGCCCGTTTCCACCATCACATAATCTTTTCTTTTCTTTACATTGTACATCTTTATTGCATACTTCACCGAATCTTTGTCTTTAAAGATCATCCCCTTTTTGAACTCTACGGTCTTCGGGGTCCATATGTTCCCACGACAATAAAGCTCTCGAATAGTTACGGTAGCGTCACCACCCCCCTCCAAGTTTGTGAAGAAAGGGATAGGAGTGTACCGTTCGGGTATAGCAACTGAAGACGATGACATTTTACCAAATTCAGGCCCCTCATTATCAAATTCATTATCAGCCATTAGTTCAGCGTCAACGTCCTTGTCCATATCCAGATCAGGACCTGCACTGTCAGATACGCATCCCTCAGCTCCATCACCACCCATATCAATGTACTCGTCAATAGGCTGGTGGAACCTGTCAACTAAGGATATCGATAGGTGAATTAGAGATAGACACTCAGCCCTCTGAACTTGTACCAATATCGTGTTGCATTTGTGATCCCCCGACTGTGTATGACCCATATGTTGGATAATATGGAAGTTGGGACATATCGGCATACTGTGAAGCCCTGCTGTAAGATTCTTGAGTCAACATCCTAGCGAATGAGCAGGGAATGCCATTGTATGCCCCCTGAGTCAACATCCCAGTGAATGAGCCGGGAATATTGTATGCCCTATAATCTGAATACGTCGGATCTGGTTCATTCAACCTACTCGTTATGTTTTCTTTCTCCACATACAATTCAATATAATTCAGTGTGGGAAAATACGGAGAGATGTCCAACACACTATCCAAGGTCATGTCATCATTGATGGGCACCTTCTTGTAATAAATGAACCTCTCCCATTGTTTATGGGGATATCTGCATATCAACTTCAAATGAATATTTTCCCTTCATCTACAACTTTGGGTATAAGAAATTGTTATAATTCTTCCAGTGTTATTCTACGTTGTGTAGTGTAAGACCTCTTCGCTTCAGTATCATATGATATGCTTTTGTCAGGGTCTTGTACTATTGTCCCCCCCTCCCCCCAATAGCACATCACCTTTATGGTATCTATTCAATCAACGTTACTGTAATTGAACATATGAATATAGTAGTTAAATGAAAATACATGGAAACACTATATAAATTTTTCTCTTTTTCTTTTCCTTATCGTGTTGCTATAAATCTTTCATTTTCAGTAATGAAGTGTAATTTTTGTACAAGGCAAGGAAAGGCCAGGACACTCAATGTGGTATCGAGATAAAACAAATGACTACAATTTAAGAGATTACCTAAGTCCCAAGGTAAAGAGGAATACAAACACCTTGCAAACCACACTCAATTGGCATATGAATTTACTGTACATTTAGCAATTTATATTTTTTAAATGAATTTTTTCCAGCATTATTGAAATTGATAACTGCAGTGATTTCAAGTTTCACAACACCCTAATTTGAAGTTTTTATGTTACGGTGTGGACCTAAGCACATTCTCAGTTTTCAACTCAAATTTTGACAGTGTGGACCTAAACATAGCACCAATATCAAATAAAGGTCCATGCCCACATCCATGCTCAATGTAAAAATGAAAAATGTAAATCATAAAGCACAATACTGAATTCTTAAAAAAAAAAAAAAATTAAAAAGCTCACCATTTTTGTATTGTGGAAACCAATTCAAACATCCAGAATTTTCTTTTATTTTTTTTCAAATCAACAACATATATACTCACAATATATATATATATATATATATATATAGAGAGAGAGAGAGAGAGAGAGAGAGAGAGAGAGAGAGAGAGAGAGAGAGGTCAGGGCACACAACTTTCTCACAATTTGAGTACATTTACAAAAAATTAACAATAATGAAGAACCCTAATGAATACAAACATCCACTTATGAATCCACTTATGAAGATACTTATGAATAATGAAGAACAATAATTAACAACTTCAATCTACTTATGAATACAAACATCCAACATATATATACTCACAATATATATACAGAAAGAGAGAGAGACGGAGATGAACATGTAAATATCGTAAAACCCTAATGCTATCGAGAGAGAGAGAGCAGCAATGGAGGGCTTCGTTCAATAAGTAAGAGATAACACGTTACCCTTCGGCGATGGAAGGCTTTCTTCAATGGCGTCTCGAGCAGAAGGCTGACTGGGGAAGAAATGACAACCCTAATGACACTTTTCGAACGAAAACTTTTGATATAGGTGATGTTCGCTAAAAACGTCAACTAAATTGACGTTTTCTTAAATGAAAGCGTCAATCAAATTAACGTTTTTAGTTCGGCACCGAAAATATCAATTTTATTAATGTTTTTTGTTCTAACGTATAAGGAGAAAACATTAATAAGATTAACGTCTTTTATTCTAACACACAAAGTGTCATATATATTGATGTTTTCATTTCTTTTATCGACTAACGAAAAATACAAATTGAAATCGTCATTAATATTGACGTTAATTATAAAAACGTCAATTCTATTGATGTTTAACTATTGTTTCATAAATATTAAAAAAGTGACCTGATATAATATATATTAAATAAAATAAATATCTTCTGCTAAAAAGCCCCTTCTTTTCTACCCTCTGCATCTGCAGCCACCATAGACACTACGGCCGACGACCACCACCACCACCACCACTTCACCGTCCTCAAAACCATCTGCTATGGTCCCCATTTCTCTCTCCTCCTCCGCGCTTCCAAAGGCACCCAACAATTCAGTTTCAAAGTCCTCAAAACCTGAAACCCACCTTAAACCCTGAAACCCCAAAGCATTACACTCCTGTTTTCCCCAAGGACACAGCTATTCAGAACAAGTATATCTCGAATCCCACCTTAACCATGAAGCTCCCACCTATGTTTCTCCGGCCCATCTCACAGTTCACGTCCACCACCCCGTCAAAATTCCGCGACCTCCACACCAGCCCACTCGCCTCCGCCCACGAAATCGCCACTTCCAATGAAGTCCTCAACATCATAAATACAGTGAGCCCTATGGAACCTGCTCTCGAAAAGGTAGTCTCCTCTCTCTCCCCTGACATTGTCAATTCTGTGCTTCAAGAACAGCGAAATCCCGAACTGGGTTTTCGTTTTTTCGTTTGGGCAGCGAAGAGAAAGAAATTTCGTTGTTGGGTTTCGTATGATTTTATTGTTGATATGCTTGTCAAGGACGATGGGTTTGAATTGTATTGGAGAATTCTTGAAGAGCTCAAGTGTTGTGGGGTTCCTATTATGTCTGATGCTTTCACTGTATTGATTGCTGGGTATTGGAAGTTGCAAATGGCTGAAAAGGCCGTGGAAGCGTTTGGTAGAATGAAAGACTTTCATAGTAAACCTGACTTATATATGTATAATATGATTTTGCATGTTATGGTTGAAAAAGAGGTGATTTTGCTAGCTTTAGCGGTATATAACATGATGTTGAAGCTGAATTGTGCTCCGAATTGCGCTACTTTTAGCATTTTAATAGATGGGCTGTGTAAAAGTGGCAAGACTGAAGACGCTCTTAAATTGTTTGATGAAATGATTCAAAGAGGTATACCGCCTAATAGAATAACTTATACTGTTATTCTTTCAGGTTTGTGTCAAGCAAAGAGAGCTGATGAAGCACATAGACTGTTTAGTACGATGAGGAGTAGTGGGTGTTCTCCCGATACAATTACTTATAATGCTTTGCTCAGTGGGTTTTGCAAGTTGCGTAAAATTGACGAAGCATTTATGCTTTTGCGGTCCCTTGAGAAGGATGGGTATGTCCTTGGACTACGTGGGTATAGTTGTTTGATTGACAGTCTGTATAGAGCCCGGAGGTTTAATGAGGTGCATGAATTGTTTCGGAAAATGACCCAGGAGAACATCACACCTGACCTTGTTTTGTACACTATTATGATTCGGGCGTTGTCTGTAGCGGGCAAGGTCATGGATGCATTGAAGTTGTTGAGGGTCATGACAGAGAGAGGTGTGGCACCAGATACTCGCTGTTACAATGCTTTGATCAAAGGGTTCTGTGATATGGGTCTGTTGGACCAGGCTCGGTCTCTTCAACTTGAAATTTCAAAGCATGGCCGTTTCCCAAACACTTGCACTTACACCATTCTTATTTGTGGTATGTGCAGGAATGGTCTAGTGGGAGAGGCACGGGAAATATTCAATGAGATGGAGAAGGTTGGATGCTTCCCTTCTGCTGTGACCTTCAATGCTCTTATTGACGGGCTTTGTAAGGCTGGGGAGCTTGAGGAAGCTCACCTTCTGTTCTACAAGATGGAGATTGGAAGAAATCCATCACTATTCCTTCGGCTTTCTCAAGGCACAGATCGGGTTCTTGACAGTGCGAGCCTCCAAACAATGGTGGAGAGATTGTGTGACTCGGGATTGATTCTAAAAGCTTACAAGCTGCTCATGCAGCTTGCTGACAGTGGGGTTCTGCCAAATATCACGACTTACAACATTCTGATCAATGGCTTCAGCAAAGCGGGAAACATTAATGGTGCTTTTAAGCTCTTCAAGGAGCTCCAACTTAAGGGGCATTCCCCTGATTCAGTTACATATGGCACACTCATTGACGGGCTCCAAAGGGTTGACAGGGAAGAGGATGCCTTTGGGGTCTTTGAACAAATGATGAAGAATGGGTGTACGCCTAGCTCAGCGGTTTACAAGTCCCTTATGACTTGGTCTTGTCGAAAGAAGAAAATCTCCCTTGCTTTTAGTCTTTGGCTGCAGTATTTGAGGAGCCTTTCTGGCCGGGAAGATGAAGCAATTAATGTAGTAGAGGAGCATTTTGAGAAAGGAGAACTGGAAAAGGCAGTCCGAGGCTTACTTCAACTGGACTTCAAGTTGATGGATTTTGATTCAGCACCTTATAGCATTTGGGTCATTGGGTTGTGCCAGGCAGGAAAAGTGGATGACGCTTTAAAGATTTTTTCTATTCTCAAGGAGTGGGGTATCAATGTGTCTGCCCCAAGTTGTGTCATGTTGATCCGTAGTCTCTGCAAAGAACAGAATTTAGACCAGGCAATAAACATTTTCTTTTATACTCTGGATAAAGGTTTCAGGTTGATGCCACGAATTTGCAACCAGCTGCTCGAGTGTCTTCTACTTTCTCAAGGAAAAGCAAACTATGCTCTTGATCTCGTGAACAGAATGAATTCCATGGGATACGACTTGGATGCCTATCTGTATCAAACGACCAAGTTCTGTTTACATGGTCATTGGAATACACGGTAAATGGTAAATATGGTACTGGAGTGACATTGCAATCAGGAACTGCTTCTATTCTGTGTTGTCCAACTTCTATTTCCATCAGGACAATTGTTGTAGAACTCAATGGTGCTGACAATTTTTTATGCGGTCATGTTTGGTTTGTTAATCCTCCTTGACAGAGGTAACTTGTATATAATTATTGTCCTAGTGTCAGTTGCGAGACATTAGAGGGAGTGGAAACATGGAAGATGTGGACCATTATATCTGCATCCAAAAATTTTGTAACACATACCCTCCATTCTTGTGTAACATTAATAATTCTGAAAGCTATAAAAAAAGTCATAAAAGTCCTTTTTGTTCAGTTTTTGTTTTTGAAGTTGTTTTTACATTTAATGATTTACTTTCCTTGTCATTCTCAAATACCTTGCACATAGGAAGTGTTGATGATTGTGATATTGGTTGACATAGAGCATGTTAAATAAATGATGGTTATATTATCTTCTTCTGTGTCTTTGTTAATCCATAACTGACTCTATGGATCTGATTTGATTTGCATAATTTACATGTTCTATTTGTAGTTTTGGGTGATAATTTCTTACTTCTCTCTTTTCTTTTTCCTTCATCTTTTTACTCTGCTCCTTTGTTTTTTTGTTTCTCTCTCTTCTGATGTACAATTTATGCTAGCAGAACTGCAGAAATGATCAGCAGTCAGCACTAATGCATCATGCATACCTCTTTACAATAATAAAAGCGAGAGGCCACCTGCTTTCCTCCGCATTTCAAATTAAATATTTGCCATCACCCATTGTTTTATTCCCAAAGTATCCAACAGCTGTAATCACCCCTCCTCTCACAGCCATACTGCTGTTCTCTTAGATTTCACAGCCATAGCTCCAATACTTCTTCAGCTTCTGGCACATAGGATATGAATTGTGAATTACAACATGTACCTCTCACTGCCATAGCTTTGTTGCTTCCTAGGCTTCCGCTGTACAGACAGTGGTAGAACTACATTAAAGGTGAGGGTGCCATATCACCCCCACTTTTTTTGTAACAGTTTTATACAGTGTACATATATAATGTCTTAGCAAAAATTTAGCCTACTGGCATCCCCCACAATTTAAAACCTTCTTAAGGTCCTAACCTCCCATAATTTAAGATCAACAATCCATTGGTTTTTTGACGTGCACCAATCCATCACGTGGGTTTTACCCATCAAATAGAAGCATACAGACACAAATATAAATTAATCTATCATATAGTAGGTGAAATTTGTTTCAATGCATGAACACACACACACACACACACACACACACACACATATATATATATATGTACACGTTTAAAAAATTGTATTGAAGTTTAGCATAGAATCGATCATAGATGATTATCGGGATAAAGAATGTCGAGTTTCACTTTATTAAATGATTGAGTTGAAATGTACTAAGAAACAATTAATTTGTTCTTTATTTTTATTTTTATTTTTATTTTTTTTATGTTTGGCTAAGGCTAAATCAAAGTTAGTTTATTTTTCGTATAGAAAATTTTAGTCTTGCATCATTATATATGTCTCAAGTTTTAACTTAAAAATACATTCAAAGAAATTTTAAAATATATTAATTATATCAATAGGCAAAAATGTGTGTTTCAATGTTTCGGTACCCCTAAAACAAGATCCTGGTTCCGCCCCTATGTACTGGGAACCAATTAGGTGAGCCCCCATCGAAGCCCGTTACCCAAACTGCTGTAAGAGTTCGGCCCTCCATTTCGTGTCTATATATTGATACAAGCAGGCGCAAGCACCCATATGATGTATCATATATGTATGTTCTTGTCTATGTATTTGCTGCAACTCTAGCCATAATGCTTCTGGTCTGTTTCAGCAATCTACTACTTTAAAGCAACAAAAATCAGGTATTTCCTTCTGTGATGCATTCATGCTACTCAGCTCAACATCTGATTTGATTTAGTGTTGCAGATGGGTGCAATTTCAACCAATTACTTTTTAGAAATTTCTTTCTTCATTCTACTGCAAAATTGTTTTCAGCATCAGGTATTCTATTATTCCATTGGAGTGAATAAAGTTTTATGTCCATTGGCTTCTTCCTTTGATTTTTTCTTTTTCTTTGTTCCTATCTTTTTGTTGTTTTTAGTTGTAAGAGGTGCTTTAGAGCAATTGTTCTTAGCAGCAACATGAAAACATATAAATTCTAATACTAATAGTGAAGGTTTTTTTTACTGATTATTACACAAAAACCAAGATTTTTATTTATGTTCAGTACATAGGAATATGAGAAGAAACATATATATATATATGTCTCAGTTATTTCATTTCGCATAGAATGATCGAAACCAGAAACATTACCTGGCAAATATGTTTTATATATATGTATACAAGAATCAACTTGGAATCTTGTGAAATGCGGAAAAAGGTCTAGAATTTTTGGGAATTTGTTTGGCTCAACAAATGATAATATCTCTATTATTTGTATTGTGAGACGTCTTATGTAGGATTACATAGGAAAACTATGAGGTAATGGTTCCTCCTCCAGTCCCATAAGGGCTTTGAATGCCAGGTTGATGCTATTTGGTCCAAGAAGGCTGGGTGGTGGTAAATGCCCAAGGCTGTCCATGATTTTGAAGGCAACAAACTTGAAATGAGAAACCTGAAGGTTTAGATGGTTCAAACTGTGATGCTATTGTGATTTGTGATCACGAGAGGCTGAGCTTAGAAAATATTGGGTGCTACATGCTTTGGTTATTAAATTGGTGAAGAATTAATAGAGGTGAAAAGCCACTAGCATCAATCTGCCATAGTTTTCTTTTTCTGCTGCTGGACTGTTGGTGTTCTCAAGGTAAATTATCAGTATTTTTAAACTACCAATGAATTTTTGTCTTCACGATGTGAACTGACCTAGGATGGCAAGGTCGAACAACAGAATGCGAAGCTGATTCTAAAACTTTCATTCCAGTTTGTTTCATATCTGGGATCGTAGTATTTTTTTTCATTAAATTTGGTTTTATTGCTTGTGTTATATTTGTGATGATGTTATTTTTTTGTTTTCCTTGGAACATTGTCATTTCAGATAGACTTATTCGGAGTCTTGTGATTACATGTATTTTATGTATATGTTGAGTTGTCTTCATTTTCATTTTTTTACTCTTTTTTTATTTTTGTTATATAAATTAACTTATTGTAGCACAGGCATGTCATTAGCATGTTAGTAAGCAAATAGAAATGATATAAATGTGTTCTCATGAGGTACAGTTGTACTTATACATTTATATTGATATGTCAGAAGAACAATTACCAAAGTTGGGCATTTGTCTTTTTATTGTTCTTATTCCTTTTTTGCAATTTATTTGTGATTTATGGTGGGTTTGGTTATGGACAGCTTCTAGGATCTTGTATATAAAGCATCTGCTATTCTGATTTTCATGATAACTTCCATATGATTTTCATGCGTGTCATATTCATGACATTCAAGTTTCCTGTCACTGTCTTGCTGAAAAACTTTGTTTCTTATCTGTGTTTTGTTACAGTTTTATAATGCATGAATCGACCACTTATCATTTGCATGACCTCTTCACAAGTCTTGAACTATGACTTTGTACAACTTCCAACTTGTGCCCTTGAATCCAAAACATTTTTCTCCTCATATTCTCCATCTTGTCCATTCTATCCGCTATCAAAGTGTGTTCTGATAACGTTTCTAACTTTAGTCATGGAGCCTTGAAATCAACTCTTAGAAGCTGCTCCCATTTATGCGCATCAGTTTCCTGTTTTTCTGATCTGTTTGGTATTCTAGATCACCTGGATTAAGGATGATGGTTCAATTGTTAGGGAGGCAACTGAAACCTTGATCACTTCCTATGCTGTTACATGGGGTGAACTGCAGCTTTATTACTTATGCTTACCTTGATGATTGGGTTGACGATCATGAACCTGTCCTGGTTAAATTCAGATGCAGTAAAGCTTAGGGCGCCGTGAAGTGCTCTTTTCTATGGGGATTCTCTTTGGAAATTGGAGTTGAATGAGGATGAAAGTACCATATCTGGACAGCGATACTGTGGTTTTGTAAGTGGTCATCTTCTGTCTATGAGTGGAATCTGGAGATGTAGAAACCTGGGTTTTGCCCTTGAAGTTTTCTCACCGAGAACTGGCCTAAGGAACTCACTATTCCCATGTAAGAGTATTGGGGCAAGGAGGTACAGGATGTGTTTACAAAGGTTGGTCACATGATTCTTCTGACCTAGTTGCTATTGAAGGAATCTCCATAGGTTATGATCATGCAAAAAAGGAGCAGGTTGAAAAGTAGGGATCCGCTATCCCTGTTTGTCTAGAATTAGATCAAGGTGAGTTTGTATTTTGTCTATGATTACATGCAGAGTGGGAGTTCATACATCCTTTTGCAAGCAAAATGCATTTTCCATTGAATGTGAGTCACAAATTGCTATTGGATTCGCCTCTGCATTGCTTTTTCTTGATGAAGAATCGGTTAGTGTGTATTGCTTTGAGATATGAGTCAGCTAATGTACTGTTGGACTTTGATTTCAATGCTAAGCTATGTGTTTCTGGGGTTGTAATGTTTAAAGACCCTGAGGTTGGCTCTTAAACCACTAAGGTTCTAGGGCCTTCCGGGTAAATAGCACTTAAATACTATATCTAGCAGAGCAACTATAGAATCAGACAGTTACAGCTTTGGGTTGTAGCTTTGGAAATTACTAGTGGAAGAAGAATGCACAAAGATGAGCAGTCTTGTCTCACAAGGGTCTGGTCTAAGAAGCAGGGACACAACACTACACAGACACGTCAATTTTTAAAAATCGTACGACATGATACGGCTGGGACAATGCAAAAAAATATTTTTGTATGTCATGTATGTATGAATGTTTTAGGTGAAAGATAATGAAACAATTGTAAGATAACATTAATTAATATTAAAAATCACGTATTTATAGCTTAAACATCAATTTAGGTATAAATACACATTGTTTTTATTTTACTATTGGAGCACAAATTATTTTGTTCAAATTTACAACGGATTTTATGTGTATTTATCTGACCGACACAGATATCTCTCATGTGCCAGAAGTGTGTCTAATTATAAAAGAATTAAAAAATAATAGGAACCCTGTTTTCTGTTGATTCCAATGCAATTGTATCCAATACTTGTGACAACTTTGTTTTGCTTTTTGCTTGGTTTTTTGTTATTGTTGTCGTTATAGGCTATAAATCCAGTATCTTTCAGTTCTACAGCAGCAAGTGCAATTGTGATGAAAAAGGCACCCAAAATGCTGTGAGATCCATGGACATTGTTTTCCGAGGGAAGAACATTATTTTCCTGTGAATGTACTTGCATGCTTGTATAGAATCATTTATAAACTGTTGGATAGCGCCGTAAGCTAATTAGATGAAGTTAGGTTCTTGATTTGAGCTTTTAAATTATCTACCAAACTGATTTATTTATTTGTTTTTTGCTACAAGATGTTCAGGCCTTCAACTCACTACTCTTTTTAGTTCGTGTAGGTTCACCGTCCACACTAACTATGTAAACTTTATTCATTGCATGAATGATGGCTAGAAGGATGGATCGAACTTTAGACTTTATACTTAGCATGAGTACCGACCACTGATTTATGAAATGGAAGAAAGCTGTGACTGTGTGAGCTTTGATGTTAGCCATGTTCACATGAGTTTAGAATCGCTTTTCATTTCAGCTTCCTAGGTATGTAGCAAACAAACCTTTGGTTTTTCCCCATCATCAAGTATCAGATTCATATTGTGCATAACATCAAAAAAAGGAACAATGTGAATAACAAGGTATTGATCCATGTTGAATTTGTATCACGAGGAGTTGGAATTGTAGTTTTTTATTTTTATCTTGTTGCATTAGTGCCTGCTGAATTCTATAAAATTCTCTTCAGTTTTCCTTATTATTTATTTTTTTGACAGATAAGTTGTCCTAAGATGTCATTTTATTATATTTTATTTTTAGTTTTCCTTTTGTCGCAGAATACCACGATATTACCGAGACAGAGACATTAATTTTTTCTTTCCCTTTGCATGGCATATCACCGGATGCCGACCAATTCAACTTTGAGGTCCCGCATCAGCGACTGATACCACGACTTTGTATCATGATTATGAGTTTCATTAGCTATATGTATAACACCTAACCTATATTTATAATTGTTCAAAGCTTGCTAATTAAGCTGGTCAGTTGTTGGAACTAGAAAGAATGTATCCCTAGTTAATATTGAAGTGATAACACGCGCGCGCGCACACATGATTTGTCGACGGAACAAAGGGTACTTGCAGCAGAGAGTCACATCTTTTGAAACTACAGACAATGTTCCATTTTACATCATTGTCTGAATTTTGGATTTGTTGAGGGAAAGTAAAATGAAAAGGAAATAAAATTAGTTACACAGTTTTATTGGTAGAGAAACTAAGAAAAAATGAATTTTGATCGGACAAATACATCAAAACATAGGGTAGAAAACTAATAGCCTGTTTGGAACATGGGGAAGAGAAAGGAAGTGAAAGAGAAAAGGAAGGAAAAGTGATGTCCCTTTCCCTGTTTAGTTTTGTAAAAAAAATGAAATGAAAGTAGAAGGAAAGAAGAGAGAGAAAGAGAGAGATTATCTTTTTTCCCTTGCCCCTTCCCTTCCCTTCCCTTCCTTCCTCTCCTAGGTAGAATCAAATAGGGAAAGGAAAGAAGATAATAATTTTCCCTTCCTTTCCCTTCCCTCCTCCAAGTCCCAAACAGGGTGTAAATATCTGGCCAATGGCATTACAAGAAAATCATAGACTAACCCACTCCACGCTCTGAACAAGAACCAAAGCAAATAGAATCTGCAGACTCCATTTTTAAACTCAGTATGTATATTTACAAAGAGTTAATCCTCAGTTTCCTGTGTAACATACATAACAGTCATCTTTAAAGAACAGAAACCTTCTCGTACACGACATTATTGTTGTATGCATGCTCTATAATATTAACCAAGTGCAGGTGGAAAATGAAAAAAACAAATCTATCTTACACATATCTAATATGCAGCTCTCTTCCTAATTTCCTAGTTTCTCCGATACTCGTGCACTACAATAACGCAAAACCATATATGTAATCATCTTCTCATCCTAAAGATAGTCTGAGATGTTGATATAAGTCTGAGATGTTGATATAACTCCTCCAGCACAGAGCAAATGCATCACTTAATTTCCCGGTTGAGCTCAAGCAAACATAAGCTTTCCCACCAGATTTAGTCAGAGTAGAACTGATTGTTATTCCTCCTGCTGGAAGAAGGTGTAATTTGAACTGGCCTCTGTCTTTGTCACCTGCAAGAAAATTAGCACACTCTCATAAGGCGAATCATCAAGGATAACCTACCAAAATAATCATCAACGATAATTGAATTAGGGAAGAGATTTCCCTTTCATTCAGCCTCAGGACTAAGCAGCCAATGGAGTTGATAAGAAAATTTAAATGAGGAAATTGTCAATTATTGCACCCTGCCATCTCATGCTTGTTAGATAAAACCTTTGAATGCAGTCAATGGTGGGATCCTTTGTGCAGTAGCTCTCAAAATAATCAGAACAGGAATGTCAAAATGCATATAACCGAGTTAAGTTTTCATTTTTTAGTTGACAGAATTACCAGAATACTAGAACATTTAACATCTAAAAGACCTATGATATTTACAAACCCAACTTTTAGCAATGTTTGCACAAGGTGGGTGCTCTCTTTCTCAAAGCCTCATTCTCATGTTTGGTGGCTGGAGTTTGTACCATTGCACCAAGAATTACTTGCTTCTAATAACAATTAATGGAATATGTTTATTACATGTGTAAAACAAGTAAACCACAAAAAAAAAAAAAAGATATTTACAAGCTTCATCTCCTTGAAAAAGAAGGAATATGTTTGTGCAACCCCCCCCCCCCCCCCCCCCCCCCAAAAAAAAAAAAAAAAAGAACGAAAGAAAAGAAAACAAAAAACCTGCAGTTACTAAAAGATTTCCAATCTTCATCCTTGAAAAAGTTCTCTACAAAGATAAAATCCATAATGACTTCATTGTGAATTGATCTCATTCAAAAAATTTCCTCAAGATAACAGTGTTTTACATATTTTCAACGAAATATCAGAAATTACAGACCATATGATGTACCTCATGTTCCAAGATCTTGACAAGCACAGGACAAAACATGTTGACATCCCCAATTGGTAGAGAAGGCCTTTAACTTTTATTCTGGTCATTCTATTTTACTAATTCTTAAACAAACACACACTTCAGTAATGGATATACCGACCTCAGAAGTACGAGAAAGTCCAGTAGGAAGAACAGGAACAAGTGCTGTCCAGAGAATGGGATCTGATAAGGGGTCCATGGTGTTGTAGTTGGTTAGAAGTGGTGCAGACAAAAAAGGAGCCAATGGGTACATATTTCTCTGAAGAGGTGGTCCCCCACCAGCTCCCAGTGCAATTCCAAGTCCCTCACTTCTATCATCGTGACTTGATTTCTCCACTGCCTTACCGTAGTCCGTTTTGTTGATGATACACTTGTTTTCATTATCGTCATTGTCAGTGTGCGTTTCTTGCTTCTTTAATGCTTTCTCTTGCAAGTTCTTGTAGGCTGCAGACTGTGACAAGATGCTCATGGCAGACATGGAAGTTTTCTTTTTTCCTTCATGAATAATACCCAAACGGGGCATCTGGTAGGGCTCAGTGGGTGGGATTGCCCATTCCAATTGTTCACTGCCAATATCATCAGAATGACCATGTTTTGTTTCCTCTGAAGATTTTGAGACTGAATCCGATTGACGGCCTTTGCTGGGTCCCCACCACTTGATGTAAGTTGTCAGATCAATCTTTCTATCAATACAAAAACCACCAGCATATTCACTTTCTGTGGCTGCATCTTCACCTGTACCTTTAATAGGATAAAACTATTACATGAGAGCTAATACAAGAGAATTATGAGGAAGAAATTAAGAAAATTGAGAATCTTAAATTTTATTAACAATCAAAGATGGTGTACATAGATATGACATAGTCTCTTACTCTTACTGCCTGTAAAGAAAGCTATCTAAAGTTCTAATTTGTTTGGAACGTACCATAATGTATGCTGCTGAAGGAATCAGGTCCAGCCATACGACCAAGTGATGGTTCCCATCGACTAATGATAGCACATAACATTGAACAGAAAGCAGAAGAAATTAGAATAAATTAAGTGCAGCAATGTAATATGAAGTTTATGCAACTATTAAGGACCTTCAACTGTACGTAAAACAAAGCTGTGACTTCCTCAATGACTGGAATGGACCACTACAGTGAATTTAGTTTATGAGGTAAGCCTTTACACTAGGCAGTATGCTAACCCTTGAAGATGTAACAATTTATTTGGAAACATTGTAATGTAATCTTCTATTAAAAATATATATTCAGGTATCAATAAAAAAATTTCAGATTGGATAATATTTTACTCTGTCCTTTGGCGTCCAAACAAAGTCTGCATCTTAACAACTACGACAAGTGCATTGCAAATGTCACTAATTTGCCCAATTGGGGCTAAGTAACCTCAAACACCTTCATCATACTACAAATATCAATAAGAATGAAATGCCTTTTAGGTCTCTACAACACTTCTGTGCATGATACAGTTTGAAGCAATAAAATATGAGCTGCATGCTTAAAAGTTTTCAACTTTTGAGCATTTGAAAGGGAATGGGCCATGCTTAGTTAAGTTTTTCAAATATGTTTTTGTTCTCGGAGTTGGAGTTACAGAGAACAGGGAAAAAAAAGTGAAAATTTGACCCCTTCATTGTCCTTGAAAACTGTTTTTTAAAGAAAACCAAGTTAAAAAGAACAAGTTTTTCAGGAAACTCCAGAATGTTGTCCTCTGCTTTCTCTCATACTAAAATGATTGAAACCACCATGATCTCAAAAATTTCACAGCTTTCGGAAAAATGACTCTGAGAACTGATTTCTGGAAAATATGCAAGACGGGCCCCTACGATGCCTGAGCCAAAAAAAGGAAAAGAAACCATGATACTGAGGAACAACAATAGCATGTAGCAGATATTACAATTTCATCGTGTATTATAAATATACCTGGAAAGTCCACGATATTTGGAGATTCCTCTTGAGAAACCGCTACTCTTTCTGCAGTAAGCATATATTATAAGAAGCAGCACAGTTCCATAAGGCTAAATATTTGGGGAGTTTCAACACACCTTCGTAGAGAAGCAAGATAATCCTCTCTTGAGACATTCTGCATCTCTTCTAGATCTCTTGTATAATCAGTGACCTGCACCAAGTATTGTGCATCAGCATAACCTCAAATAAAGTCAACAGGACCCATTTCAAATATTTGGCAAGAAAAAAAGCAGATAATCATTTTCCTAAATTGAGCTGATGAATTTATTAACTAACAAAACCTAAAATAAATAAATGAACAAGGTGATAAATAAAACAAGCAGTTTGTGTCTAAATTTTCTTGTATTTAAAACATAATACTTTTTAGCTCTTACAGAGGAGATAAAAAGATATGCATCATGTTTCTGTTAACAACAATCTCATCTCAAAACTTAAACTTTGGGATGACCAGTTACTTCACAAGGCATTAGAGCCTTGGTTTCAGGAGTTCTTAGGCTCAGATGTCATCATATTTGTTTGCTCCCCCCTTATGTCCATTACTGTGCACATTGTTCAGTTAAGTGTGGGACCTTTGGGTATTAATTTGTCTCTCTGCATGCTAGAAGGGGTTGCACCTAGCTCTTGAGGGAGGGTCTCACAGCTTGATATACATTGTTGGGCCCATTTCCTTATAGCTTAAACTTTTGGGACAACTAGTGATCTTGCAGCTTCTATTTTTCGTGTAAATCTAAAACAGTGAGAAATGTGATATCTCACGGGAAAATTGATGAGTGTCCCTGGGCCCCAGTATTTCAAGGCTGCAAGATCATATGCTCTGGCTGCAGCCTCCTCGTCATCATATGCACCTGTCATTAGTGTTATTAGAAAAGTCAAATCTAATGAAATAACAGAGGTAATAAAAAGTCAAAGAAATGTATGAAGTGACTCACCCAAGTAAACTGCGGAAATGGGTTGTTCACCAAACAATGGTTATTTCCATGCAATGTGAAATAATTGGATGTTAGATTTGACAATAAACATGAGTTCCATGCCAGAAACTCTCATAAGCATGTGCATAAACAAATACATACTGCAAGATATATATGTGCAGAGAGAGAGAGAGAGAGAGAGAGAGAGAGAGAGAGAGAGAGGGACCTTGTTTTCCCTTCTTGTTTTGATTTTGGTTCCAAGTGCTTTTATCCCAAAGGTGAGCTTCATAACGACCAGTCCATCTATGCCTGTTATTTCATCAAAAGAGTACGAGTCACAATTTTGAAAAGGAAGTGGAATAAACATATATAGTTAGAGGGTGAACACTTCAAAAATATTTAACAAAACACAATATAGTAAAAAAGGAAAAGACAAGACATGAAATCAAAGGAATGCCACTTCTCAAGGTTTTTAGTCACACCTATCTAATTGCCTATGGCTACTCAGGCAAAGAGTGACCCTATTCTCTGGATCTTGGTATTGGATATTTTCATTCTTCTTTATTCTTTCTCTTTTTTTTTTTTTTTTTTTTTCTTTTGGTTGGTTTTTTTTTTTTTTGGGGGGGGGGGGTTTGTTGTTGGTGGTGGTTCTTCCAATATAATAATTTTTCAAAGACTATTTCCTGTTTTGCTACTTCTTATGCCTCATATACAAGTATGTTGGATTATTTTCAGTATTAAGTATTTTTCTTTCCAACAACTTATAATCCATTTTGCACTTAATTCATGATTTTATAAGTGATAGTCTTTTGTAGCTTCCAAATAGTTTGAGAGTGCCACAAAATACTGGGATTTCTATGAAAAGCTCAAAAGTCTTTATTCTTGGTGAATAACCACCACTTTTAAGCCTTTGTAGGATCTCTAGTTTTTGGACTTTATCAAAGATTTGCACAAGTTTCGTATAATATCAGTTTTCATAGTTATAAACTATCAGAGGTAAATTTTAGTTCAATTTGTTCATAGTGAAATGTCAACTTTGTTTTCTAATTATCTAGTCAATTAGTAATTATGTTAGGAGTTATTTCAGTTTCTTACAAGCTTAAGTTATAAATATGAATATATTTTACACGAGGCATTTGAATAGACCAATGGACCATATCCAAGTAATCTTGTAATGACATGGTTCAAAATCTTGGCGTAGAACTAGTTGACTTGCCCAAGTCATCTCATCAGCCACAGACCAATACCATGATTTGAGATAAAAGAATTGCGAGATGACCTTATATTGGGGAAGTATTGCCTTATCTCATAGTGTCTTAGGCCATATGTAGTGAATTGTAAGTCATCACACAAGATGACACAACCAACATGTGAGATGATATCATCTCTTATAAAAAAGCTAAAGGTCAAAGTGTTTCTACATAACACAATAACTTCTTTAGACATCAATGCTATGCAAAGTTGCAAACAAACAAAAGCACCAAGCCTTTGCTTTCTCTTCCAATTTCAACCAGCAAGTGCGTATTTGCAGGCCTTTCCAATATTTGTGTGCAAGCCTTTCCAATATTTGATGCAAGCCTTTCCAATATTTCATGGTGATTGTAAGAACAAGGTTCAAACTTTTTTACGAGGTTCAAACCTCAAAGCCTCTATCTAAGCCTCTATCTAAAATAAAATGGGTATACAATGTGTATATTCATATTCTTTGTTGTAGAGCAGCACACACTGTTAGTGTTTGCAATTCGCACTCAATGGATCAGAGTTGAAAAAGAAAAAAAGAGGATGTGGTGGTATGATTACTTTGTATATTAGTAATAGTAAAGAAATGGGTAATGCGCATGTAAAGCTCCATACTTCAGGCTACTTTTGAGAGACGATATTATCTGAAGACATAACTTGACCTTGCCGATTCTTAGCAGATGACTTGAGTATATGTCTTGAAACACTCCAAAACAAGGCCATCTTGTAATTTTCTGGTCTCGCATCATGGTATCTGTTAAGTGGTTCATTATATTGAGATGATTTGTGCATATAATAACCTTCTGGACTGCATTATTATTTATTTTATGTGGTCTTTGTGATAAACTATAAAGGTTGACAAATTGACGAGAGATTATGTAACCTAAAATCACACTCAATGACACAATACCATTCAGAGTTGTTGTTCACTCAAGATTGCATCATCAATCTTGAAAAACCTCAATTCATTCCAAGTTAGGACATCAATGAGACAACAAATTCTTCAACATATTCGTATCATTCTTTTTGGAGGTCATAACTGCAAAACTACTTAGTCACTACCAATTACTCCAAGTAAAATACTTCAAAAGCCTCAAGTAAGAAAGTGTCTTACATAATATTGAACTTTGTAACAAGAACAAATTTCTTCACAAGGTACTAGTGTGATTAGATGGTGAGAGATAAAATTTAACACGTCACAATTGACTTTGTCAACTCAATTATGCCTTCGTTCAATATGAGGCGAAATTAATATTTAGCCATTGTAATGTATACATAACAAAAAATTTCTTATCCTCCTCCTTTGATCCCAGCACAACCAATTGATCGACTTGTCCGCCTGTTTATGTCTATACATATACGTATAAATACATATAATATGATTATACCTCGTGACGCCTCGGTAAATGGAGCTGCGCTTGCCGGCGGCACAAGGGGGCATCTTGCTGATTCGCTCTTTGGCTGTACACCCTCTCTCTTTCCTAGCTTTCTTCAGTCCCCTGTACAGTAAAAGCTGATCGTTCGCTATTACGGAGGCTTCTGAAGTTTCTCCGCCGCCACTACAGCCGCCGCCGCCAACTTCGGCTTTCAAAGCCGGTTCAGAAGAAGACGAAGCCATACTAGAACTGAAACCCTAAGAGAGAGAAAAAGAGTGACTTGAGTTTTCAGAGGGGCGAGAGAGACAGAGAGTGATCGATCGGAGTCGTTTAGTTTCACCGAAGAGGAAAACAACAGTTGGAGGGCGGCGGCAAGTTAAAATTACGAAATTAGCCTCAACTGTTTTGGAAATGACGGTTTGATGAACTGGGGACAGTGAGGTCAGAAAGCTTTGTAACGGCTATAATGGCGACAAGGGTAGTTGTGTAATTGAACACCTTTTTGAAACTGTATGACCGACCACGTGGAGCTCTAACTATACCTGTCCCCATACGACGGCGTTCAGGTCCCAGGATAATGACCGATGACGACAACCTGCTTGCTCATAATCGGACGAGAAAAAAGGCTGTTTTGACAGAACCAGAACCAGTTCGCTCATCCGACGTCGTAAAGCAGACGCATTGAAACTGGCAAATCGTAATTGAACACCTTTGCTTCAGTGACAGTCACCCTGTAACTTCTAATTTATTTTCGTTTGAATTTCGACTTTTTATATAACAAACGAAGAACAAATAGATTATTTGAGAAAATTGAATTGATGAAACAACTTTTGTTTATAACATCGTAAACTGTAGCTAAACTTCATCTGAAATTAATTTCACTCAGCTTCTAATTTTTTCATTTCAATTTCGGGTTTTCATAATCCAAACGAAGAACTAAGAAATAATTTGAGAAAAATGAATTAGTCAAACAGTTTCTTAAGCTTATGATTGTAACTTCGTAAATTGAAGCTGAACTTCACCTGAAACTACCATTGATTTCCTGGCAACAAATCTGGATGGAAAAATCATCTACAAATAGGTTAGCGTTGAGCCTTCTACCATAGCATAGATTTGCACCTTCGAAGGATGAATGACCCCGAATATATCAAAATTACAACTTCCATGCTCAGCAGAATTTGAGCATCTGGCATGTTATTGAGACAAAAAGCCTTTCGCTTCTGCAGATTCATCGACAATGGCGGGTTTGGTAAGAGAATTTGCTGTATCATTTCGAAGGCACCAACTGATTTTCCACTAGTTGAGGTGGAAGAAACCCATGCTCTCCCAATGTAATATGAGGGAACTATTCAACACCTATACTTCAGTTTTTCTGCTTTTTCTTTGCTACTTTTTTGTGCTTGGCCATTTTGGAGGCAGCACCAGGTCTGTGACTAGCCGTTCCAAAATTTTTGCTTCCAAAAGTCTGCTTCGTCTCTGTGTTTCTGCCAGCTGTGGAATCCCAGTTAAAATTCCTCCTTTTGTTTCTTGCACTTCCCCGTGATTGACCCTCGGTCCTTCTATCGGTACCAGCCGATATATGACGTTCATTTGTGTTGTGTATGAAGCCTTTGTGTTTGTTCTCCCACTTCCTCTTTCTCGGTTCCATTTTACCCTCTTCCTCGGATCGGATACTCGATTCCTGGTGTTTCCTCTTCGGTTGCCTCCTAAATGAAATGCAAGTTAACCAGCAATGAGAAATGTGATTTAATCATAGAATTTGAAAAGCATCAAAAGTTTGTCATTTTTTGTATTATACCTATCTGACCCTCTAGGAGATGTCTCTGAAACCTTTGCTTCTAGATCAGTAGCGCCAGTTTCTTTGGAACTTGTTTTGCCATGGCGATTCTGCAACAAGACAAGCATGGTGCAAATTATGCCCCGTTACATATATGGGATTTTAGAAAAACATAAACAGAAAGAACTCAGAACCCCATCCAAAAAGAGGTCAGAAAGAAGTTTTTTGTCCACAGGTTCAAAATTCAGTTAGCTGTAAAAAGCATTACAGCAGAATACAGTTTAGCCTATACAGTAAAAAATTCAAGTCAGCTGTGAACAAGAGTTACAGCTCTAACAATGTCAGATGGGACCTGAAATGGAAGGAATTCAGCTCCTTAAAAAAGCTTTGACTCCACAGATAAGCATTCTCAATTTTAAAATCTACGCACAATGTACAAATATTAATTTACGCAGCTAAGTACTGTTTTTCTTACAGAAAAACCAGAATGCACTTGAAGAAGCACACCTCAGACAGATAGATGAACTCAAAGCATCACAAAAGGTGAAGAAATTTTTTTTATCGACAGCCCACAATACTAGCACAACTCACACACACGTAGATGAACTCAAAGCATTACAAAGGGTAAAGCAAAAATTTTCTCAAATGCCTACAATACTAAATATTTCATGCAAACCTAAGTTGATCATAGCTGTATTGATATCAATATCAACAATAAACTCAAGACTGACCTGTAAGGGATAAAAGTAAAGGTCATCTTGACCAAGAATTTAGGTGATTTTGTTCCAAAGTGCCATATTGTGTGTGTATATATATATATAGAGAGAGAGAGCACCTCCACAACGCTCCTGACAAAATTCCTATATTTTTCTGGTGTAACCGACTCAACTGTTGCAGAACCACACTTCCGCATCATTATCTCCAGAATGACTGTGATCTGTACAATGATGAAACATGCATGCTTACAGCACTTCTAATAAAAGGAATGTACATATCCTACATGAATAAAGCAAACTTAACCTATATAAATAAACCTATGAAAATACATAATAAGTGCATGTTTTAATCCACAATTAGACATACCTTTGATCGGAAGTGATGGCGGGAGACAGGTGACCATCGGAGAACTCCATTGACAATATCAGGTAGAAAGTTATGAAGGTCCTTTGCTTGATGGCAGGATACCAGTACTTTCACAAAGCCCAAAACAGCCTATTCAATTTGTAACAATAAATTCATAAGCATGAAAAGTAATGAAGGACTAAGAATATGGATTAGGAGTTAAGGGACACTCACTTTAATAACTTCCACAGTTTTTTTATTTTGCAGCAAAGCCAGGACAGATGGGACCAGATCAGGTACCAAAAGACAGATTTCTGCATTGTTATATACCAGTACAGATAGTGCAGACACAGCTCCACTCTTTATTTGAGGAGAGGAACCAGAAAGATAGCCCATTATCTGAATGTTGCAATGAGATAATATATTAAATAAAATGATAACAAAATTTTCGCTGCAAACATTGATAAACAAGAAGGCTAATAAAGAAGAAAACACACATGGGCAGAGCAGGTTTCATAGAATCTTGTTAAAGAAAAAACAACTTCCAATGACATTAATGCTCTTATAGAAGTGCCAACTTAAAATTTGTCCATTACAATGAAGACCATACTTACTCTAGATACCTTACTGCCAGAGAAATTTTTGCATTTGGAGATTTCATAAGCATTACTATTATTGGCAGCATTCCCTTTCAATCACATAATTAAAGCCTAGCTCATCCTTCCTACACTGATGGCAGATAAAATGAATAGTGCAATCATATGAAGACTCCAGGTATTTCTGCTGTAAAATAGAAGACCATTTGAACCACACTCTGCAGTTAACACACACACAGACCCCCCAAGCAAGGGGATATTTCTACACATGACCAAAAAAAGATATCCAGGAGAACATTCACTTCCTTCACACTTGCTGATCTATCATGTAGTAGATTATTAAGATTTTTGCATCTTAAGCTTAGATGTTCTCTCAGCTTGTCATGGTTATGCATACTAGTTTACGACTTCCTCCAAAAAAAAAAAAAAACTTCGCTTTGCTGTATTTCATACTCAAGGATATTGTCCATCTTCACAAGTTTCATGATTGTAGATTTCAAAATCCAGGAGTGGTGATTTTATTATTTGAACATATTCATTGTATAACATACTGTCGAACACGTTTAATACATTAAGACCCATGACTTGTTGACACGGACATGAATGTAGAGTGTTCAGCATGGACAAGGTGTTTGACATGGCAACCTCCAACAATTAGGACACAAGGACACAGTTGTACATATATGATATCACACATGCACACGCACACACATCTAGATATCTTAATATTTACATTTTAGTCTTTTACGTTTTATGTTTATTTCATTCTTGTGTACTTTTCATATGTAATATTCTTTTAAAATGCTTACAGACTCAAAAAAAAATTCTAAAAACATTGCAGGCAATTTTTTTTCATTCTTCCATAGGCTGGGACTTGCTAATTTTCTCACCCTTATGCTCTGTTACAAAAGATATATTTGCAATTTTTGTTATTAAATACAAAAGATATATTGGCAATTACTTAAGTTCACCTATCTGTGTCCACTCACATTAATCCTTAGAGAGGCAGCTTCTTCGTAAGTTACAGACCTTGACCATTATAGAAAAGGTACACATCATGATGGGCATGGAGGAGAAGCTTCCTTTACATTCTGTAGTAAGTATGAATCTCTTCCACGGCATTCATATGCACAAATCAGCCGTAATTTTTCATCTTGCAGCTAACTAAGCCTAATGTGAAATGGAATTGCACAAAAGACTACCATGCAGCTTTTTCACAAAATGTAAACATCAATTGAGGTTCAAAATCATAAAAAAGAAATCTGCATACGTCTAATCAATCATCGTGCCAAAAATATAATATATATATATATATATATCTCAGCTGTTATAAATATTAACATTTTCTGGTCCAAAAGCAATTGTGGCCTATAACAGTGAGAGTAGCCCTACCCCATACCTATATCCCTCTGAACCTTGATGAAGGCAGAATTTGATTCAAGCTCTCTGCTATCCGTGGAACCATTAACTCCAGAGTTACAAGAGACCTCTATTCAATATTAAGTGACTATATGCTTACCAATATCTTAGCTTACACTTCATTTCAAGATTTTGTGGTCCACCACTCAATATAATCTATGATCTAACAGGCAGTCAATGACATCAGACTAAATATAGCAAGATGAAGCACATGAACCACAAAACAAATAACTTGTCACACAACAAAGCTAAATAAGTACATCCTACGTCAAAGCAGGAACACTGATGCACCTACCATGCTGATGAGTTTTTGATAAGTTTCTTCAGTAGTAGCAGATGATGATCTTTGCAAACTGGAATTTATGCCAAGAAGCATATCATAAGCTGCTTTTCTAGCTTCTTCCGTAGACTGGAATTGAAATGAAAAAAACATTATTTTGAAATCTCGACAGTATTCTGAATGCTGAACATCACACAAAATTTAAGATGATATAGAAGATGGTATTTAGATATTTCTACACAAAAAGGTCCAATTGTAATTTTTTTTTCAATAACCAGATGATCCAATATAGTTAACTGAACATCTGCACAAGAGATAAAAAGGCTCCAAAAAAAACATGCATACTAATACTGCACAAAACAGCAACTTTACCTAAGTTACATTTGTCAAAACTCTTGGCCATTGGATTTTTAGCCCAAAGCATCATTTGTATAAACGGAAAGAAGAAAGAAGGGGTTTATGCAAATGGGATTATGAAAAAGGTCTTATTTTAGAAGCCAAAATGAATGGAGATACTAGGGGTGGCTTTTCAACTGGCCAATTCATGAAGCTGGCTGACCAAAATGAATAAAGTTCCACTTTATCTTGAAAAGTTGTTCTTTCACCCATCATACCCATGTTTTAGTAGAGTTACAAAATGCCAACAGTAAAATCTAGAGGGCCAATAAAATGCATGCAGACCACAACAGGACCAGAGAATAATTTTTATTTTTTTTTGATATCTAAAAGAAATATGGAAGTTTAGAAGTTTGGCACAATTTCGAGGTGGACCTGCAGGAGACCTTTATGAAAATTATATAATGATATCTAAGACTCTTGATCTGCTTTAGAAACGTGTAGATTAAAAATTAGGCATGTTGTATGAGTTTTGCCATTAGGAGTGTTTTGGCATCTTTAATTGTAGATAAGTGACCTTTTGTTTGTGCTTCAGGAACTTATCTGGGTCAGATTTAATGGGTTTGGTAGGTCTAAAGAATGGTATAAATCTTTGGTCTTACTGGGCCATCAAGATTACTTGGTGGCAGGTTGTTCCAGTAGTCCAGGCTCAAGTCCTATAACCTTAAGATGTATTAGCTTTGTTTTGAAATAGGTGAATGGAAAGTTTCTTGACCCAATTTATTTGTGGTGTGTGATGCATCTTTTCATGGGTGAGAGTGCCTTGAACAGAGGTGTTTTGGCTGGGAGTTTCTATATCCCAGATAAATTTGGTACGACTCTTCTTCATCTAACTGAATATGACTCCCTAACCCATCCCTCACTCATCTATTAGATCTATTCTACCATCTTTCACCACCTATTAATTTGACTTGTCTTAATCAACTTGATTCTCTATCTTTCTTCACCAACCTATAAATTCATCTTTTCAGTTGTTTACCATTTGGTGGATAAAGTTGATAAAGGTTGCTAGAATAATTATGCTCTCTTCCTCTATCTTTTCTATTCTAATCATGTTTCACCACCTATTTGGTGTTTGGAGATAGTTTCACAATCCTTAGATTGTGTGGCAACGTGAGCCAAAGTCAGCAGAAAGGAGGAGGAGACGGAAGGCTGTATTCTGATGCGGGTATCCAATCATGCCGCTGAGATGTCCAATGGATTCTGGGCCTTGGCGAATGGCCGGCCACCTATTACGTTAGACGAGCAAAAAGCCTCGGTCGCCAATCATTTCTACATTAACCTTTAGATTCTGAAATCTTTTAAGCCATTTACTACTTGGTGTTTAAAGTTAATAAAGGTTGGCCTGCATCAAGTTCATTGTCCTCTAAACATATTGACATCTCTGGCTGCCTGTTTACCAGCTTTAAGTAGTTTCTTTTTTCTTTGATTTTAGTTTGTTTCCCGTTGCTCATGTTTATCGCCAAGGTAATTTTATATTTCTTCTTAAATCATGATCGGCTTTGATCCTTTTATTTTATTTTTTTGATAAGTATAATAGGCTCTAATTCCTTCCTAGAACTCTTAAATAGATTGGACTTTGAGAAGGGAGGGGGAAGGGGATAGAATCTAAAGCATGAAGTATGCCATAGATACAACTTCAAGCCTATCTGCAATTGATTTGACTTAGTTGAAGAAAACTTAGAAACAAAATAAGAAATACATGAAATTTCCACCACAAGTTCCACACCCACTGCTGCCTTGTGCAGAAGCATATTTATTAATTTAGTGTTCGACCCACTGAGCAAAAAATAAAACAGAGAAAGATGCAAGAGTAATAAAACAGAAAACACCAGCACATATATAGTTTCGAGAAATATGCAAGAGTAATAAAACAGACAACACCAGCACACATACAGTTCACCAACGACATAGCCACATCCACAGGTAAAACCAATCAACAAGATGGAGATTAAATCAACAATTATTTATCTGAGAAACCGACCATAGAGGTAACCAAACCAAACACAAGAACATAGTTCAGAAAGACAAGGCCAAAACTCTCAGTTGACACGAGACAAAGAAAAGCCCAACAGGAGACGAGAAAAGTTCATCTTAAACCCTCTTCATCACACACCAGAGCCACACATGGAAGCACTCCAGAATACTTAACACCTAATTGTGTCGCCATACTCTCAAAGAGGGAACTGATATTTTTTTCTATTCCGACTGTTCAGTAACTCCCACTTTCTACTTTGGGCACTATCAAGTTTCTATTATCAACTTGTTTTTTACAAAGACTTAGACCGAAGTCATTTTTGGACTAGGAATCGGAGGTTCTTAAGTCTCCTTCCACAAGAAAGTCCTACAACCTTAATAAATTAGAAATGTGAGATGAAGTCTGACCAAGGAGACAAGTTGTTTGACCATATATGATTCATCATCTCATGGAAGTATAGGTTTAATAGATTACACACGCAAAGACCATCTTTCCTTCAAATTCCATTTCATAACAGGCTGCTTACAGTCCCTCCTCATGGAAGAATTCTCGTTGGCGAAGCCACAAACACTATGCCCAAATCCATGTACAACTGAGATTGCATTGGATCTCAAAGAAGTAGAATGATGTTAGCAAAGTCACATGACAAATTATCAACCAGTACAGCATCCATGACCCTCATCCTTGACATATTGAGGATGACCTCTTCCTCTTAATAGGTGAATTTAAAGTAGACATATTGAGGACTTATTGCACTGCACTCCTGCCATAACACTCTAGAACCATTATGCTATGTTTGGAACCCGAATTTATCAAGGAAAAAGTGAAGGAAAAAGAAAAGGTGAAGGAAAAGAGAACAAATTAAAATAGTATTTTTGTTCTCTTTTCCCTCACCTTTTCCTTTTCCTTTTCTTTTACATCACCAAATCCTTGATACACACAGAGCGTTCAGGATGTCTCTTGGTACTCCTCGAGAAAAACAGTTTGATGACATGCACCATAAGAAATCCAAACAAAAATGACCAAATGTTCTTTCTACATCCACCTTGCAGACACCCAACCCATCACGCAGGCATTATACAAATAAATGAACAACCGAGGTTGTGCCTACAGTAAAAATGCACAAATATTTTTTGAATCATGAAGGGAAGAAGTCTTCAAAATAATGTATTTTATCAACAAATTGTATACAATTCTCACTAAACGAGCTCGCCAAAATTCATTTATGTCCAAAAACCCTGGATTTCTGGCAACTAATGAGAATAAACAAGGAATTCACAATTTTTGAAATTTTCGGTTTGGAGAAGAAAAACTCAAAATCTCCAAAGAAGTCTTCCCATAAGACATTCCATTTTTTTCTTCTTATTTTTTTAAATTAAGGAAATAGTAACCAATTAGATGAACTGTATTACTATCCATCTCTCCAAAAGCTATAACTCATCTATTTTCTTAAAATAAAAAAAATTCTTTTACCATGCTCACTCTCCAGAAGGATGGGGTTCAATTGATCCCACCATGGATGCGCTGAATGCTGAATGCTTTTTTTTTTCCCATTCTATAAGTAACTGAATGCTGAATACTTTTGAAACACATTAAAAAAAATAGTTTAGTTTTGATACACTGACAGTGTAGAAAATTTTTACACAAGTAGAACACCAGAGTGCGACACGTGTCTTTTGAAATTTAAGTACAACATAAACAAGCAAGACTCATGGACACATGTCATATTCTGGTGTCCACTTGTGTAAAAACAAATTCTACACTGTCAGTGCATCAAAATTAAACTCTTAAAAAAAAATGCAAAACATTCGAAATAATTTATCTGATTAGCTTCAAAATCCACACAACAAAAACAATTAGCTAGATGGACATAAACATGTCAATACACAAGGGACAAGCTTCATGTGCATGCACACAGTTCTAAATTTAGAAACATAACTAGATAAACGGTACCCACACTGACAAGCGCGCACACATACGGATCTAGTTTTGAATGAAATTTTCTAGAGATGATAGCATAGTGAATTTCTTTAAGTAGCTCTTACATCTTTTATTGTGAGTATAATCTCATTGAGAACAAGAAAAGCTTTTGAGTTTTCCTCGTCCGAATTTCTCTGCAAAAAGCATATATGAAGGTTAAAGTAGATATCCAAACTTCAACAAGAAATGAGAAAAGACAGCTGTAGAACTTGCCACTTATACATACAAAAACCTTTGATGTCTCATAGAGCAGTGCATGCAAATTGAAAACACAAAATAATCACATTGCTAAAAAGATAATGAGAATAATCAACAAGGCAATGATTACAAGGAACAAGTTCAAGTAACCAAAAGCATAACGCTAATGTAATTGCTTTAGATTTACTACTAAAATGGTGTTGTAAAGTCAGCACAATTGTGTAATTTCCCCTACTAGTAATATTAAAAAAACATAACAAGGCCAACCCTCCTAGTCCCTCTCTCTCTCTCTCTCTGTCCTCTATATACATAACACAAGGGAGGACCAAGAAAGTTGTGCGTGTATTCATTTGTTTAGTTTGTGGAGGAAGAAAAGAACGGGGGGTGCTACTAAAATCTTATGGTTTTTTTTCTGTCCTTTTTTTCTTCTCTCCACTTTCTTAATTTCCTACAAGTTGTACTTAGTTATGAAGTTGGTTTGATGTTTTCAAACTGCAATCTAGACTTGAGTTCAATGTTTGATTACTTGACTAGTTTCTCTGCTAAACTAGCTACAATTTTGGAAATTATTTAAGTGGTAGAATTTATCTGCAAGGACTTTCGTGCATTGATTGACACGAGTGATTGGCTATTGTTTTCCAAGCATGAGGCTTCATGTAAGAATAACATGACCAAAGGCCATGTTTGTTTGAGGGATAAGAGATGAGGATTGGAAATGCTATCATGTGGGCCCACAGAACCCATGTCTGGAAAAAGATATAGTACCTCCCCGAAAATGGGGAATATGCAATACCATGCCCCTCCCCCCCCCCACGGGGCCCGGGCGTGGGCGCGGGCGCGGGCGGGGGATAAGGTAGAAATACATTTTTATCCTTCTGTTAACTATTATAATAGGATAATATAATATCATACAAGTATATTGCAGTCTAATATATTATTAAAATTAATTTTGTAATAAATAATCTGCTAATATAACAATATAATATTACTTATCCCATCCTAACCAAACTTAGTATGAGTAATCCCCAATCACATCATCGTATTACACCCATCATCCCTTTCCTTAGCCCATAGTATTAGTTATCCCACAAACAAATGAGGCCAAAGTGTTTAACAAGCTAATTGAAAGAGGAATTTAAAAGAAAATTATTTTTGTTCAACAAGTACCGAATGGATGAATTGATGTAATGATAATTGTGGGGAACACTCTCCCAAGAGTAGTGAGCCCAAAACTCATGTATGACAGCATAAAAAGTAGGCTTTTGAGGCTGAATTTAATTTGTTTTGTGGCCGAAAGATTCAGGAATTTACGGGTTTGTATTGGGGTCACAAAAGGGTAGGGTTTTGGGATGAAAAGGCAAGGATTTAGAGACTGGGCTGTTCTGGGCACTATGAACAGAACCAGTGAACAGCCTAAATAGCCTAATCGATTGGTAAACCTTAAGCTTTTCTAGTTGGGTTATCTAATGTTGAACCACCAGAATATAAGTATTTCCACTCCATCAGCAAGTACATTTTCTAGTAATGCTGTTACTCTTTCCAGAGAGGTATATAGAGCCAAAGTTCAACAGGAACAAAAGATACAAATCAAGAGTATTGCCCTTATTCACGTAATGTCACTTGTTTTGCATCCTTTCCCAAAAACAAAATCACTTTACATATCTCACTGATAAGCTTCACAAACAATGAGGAGACACTCGGTTATGATCCATGAAGAACCATGCCATCAAGATCAGGAAATTTATAAAGTTGAGAGTATCAAGACTACCTTGCTCCTGACCTAAAGATATTGTCCTTTTCATTTCGAAGTTAAAAAGCTATCAAGATCGTGATCAATCATTCAGAAATCCTTAAATAATCTCCTAGAGCTTGATTGGATAAATTATCATACTGGCCAAGTACAGGTTGTAATGACTCATTCCTTTTTGTTTGTTCAAAAATCCAAAATGGAACTATAATTGGTGCAGTGTATGTTAATGGCAAGGTTGTTACTGGTACTAATGCAAATAGTACTGAGAGAGAATGAAACAAATAATAAGAACAAAGAAAAAGCGAGAACATTCGACTTAAAAGAAAAGAAGAATTTAACGAGTAAATCAATTGAACATCTTGGAATGAAGGGTCAAAGTTTTTTGGATTGCACAAACCTAATTGCATTGTGGGTAGTAACTTTTTTTCATAACCCCAAAACCTAAGAAGCTCGGATACGGACACAAGACACAGTAATTTTTAAAAAATGAGGACACAGATACGGCAGGGACACGATAAAGAAATATATTTTTATACGTTTTTATGTGTAATGTATACATATGTAACATTCACAAGTCATTAAAAAAGTGTCCTAAATGTGTCCAATATGTGTGTTAGATGTGTTTAATACATATCCTAGATGCGTTTAGTACGTGTTCCTATCCCTGCTTGTCGCTAGAGTGTCCGAGATGTATCCATTGAAAAAATACTAAAAAAAATTCAAGACACGCCATTGGTGTGTCCGACACGTATACTAGCATGTCCGACATTTGTCGGACACGGATATGACACTGTAAACGGAGTGTCTGTGCTTCTTAGCCCAGAACAATGGTCTTATCCATTCATTTGTTGTCTAAGGCCTATACTCAATCAGTAGCAGGTACATTCTGACCTCTAACCAGCTTATAGAAAGCGGAAAAGTATGTAGCCGGAACATGAACACAGTCCACATTCCAGAAATGAGGGAAAATTCAAGTTTTAATCATTATTTGATATAACAATTGTAACTCCTCAATGTTACCCCACCTTTTATTCCCTCTTGAAAGCAGCACAAAGAATATGAAATATTGAAATCCAAAACCTAATCACTTGATGGCCACTTCAATTGTCAATTAACTTGTTACCAGACAAACATAACAGGACAAATAATCTGAACTTCCCGACCAAAGGACCTTAGTTAATAAGCTTAGAGCTCCTCAGAAACATAGATTGCTTATGCTTATACACTGTCATCATCACTTATGTTTGAAATAGTAAAACGTGCTGAAGGTTGCAATTGTCATCTTCATGTCTAATTCAGGAGAAAAACAAGCACATCAAATATCCATTTTCAGAATTTTATTCAGTTTTTCAATTATTTTATGACACAGAAATGATTTGAACCTCTATTGTGTGAACCAACAATATCTGGAAGCAAGCAAAACGACTTCTAAGTGTTGTGATGTCAATAGGAGACTTCAAACCAATTAGAAAATCCATCAGCTCATTGACATGCGAAGAGTGAAACCAAGAATGCTCCTGCATCATAGTAAATCACAAAAAATGAGTTTTTCTTTAGACAGTATTCATGCTTAAAAGTAGAAAATTATGAATACAAACCTCTAAAATTTTGCTCAAAGTGTGATACGCTTCGCTCTGACCAACCTCATCACTTTCCTAAATAGCAAAAGCCAACTATAACTTCACCCAGGGTCTACTATTCTACCAAATACCCTATTCGTTATTAATAAGAAACTAAATCAAGCAGAGCTGAAAGTCACCAACATACCTGCAAAGTGCTTTTAATTAAGTTACAGATTGAAGCAATGAGATCCGCACTAGCCCCTTCAACAAGAGAATATGCTAGTTCCACTGTCAGGCACCTGTATCAAATTACATTTAGCAAAAACTATATGAATATATGTTACATTCTTGAAATTATAAATCAGCTTCTGAACATGTTTTCAATTTTTCAAGATATCCAGAGTATAACAAAAAGTAATAAATATCTAAAAGGAAATGTGTAATGTTGTTCTTATTATATCACTTAGATATCATTTCCTTTAACAGAATTATAGAATTAGGATATTGCTAACTCCAAAGACATTGTTGTTATACCACTAGCCTCCTCTCTCACAAGATGGGCATTACACTATAGATTTGAGAGATGCTAGTAAGTTTAGGAATCACAAATATTTTAGTACTATTCAGTTTTGCTGGGCATGGACTGTAGTTATGGTCCATCAATCATAATATGGATCAAGTTATGATTACTGGACTTATATGTGGTTTTACCGAGTATAAAATATTTCTTTTTGTTTTTATAAGTAAACAAGTATATATAAAGAAGCCACCAGAAACGGGGTGAACACTGTCCACAAGGCAAATACAAAAAGCCTTAAAACCTATCCACCTCAAAGCCTATATATATCTACAGGCATATACAAATTGCGCAAGAAGTCCACAAAAGAAGATGAGCAAAAAGGAAGAGATTCAGACATCCAGGAAAACAGGGAAACAAGAATGATTCCTTTAACACTATGAATCGGATGCTCCACCCCTTCAAAAGCTCTACAAGTATAGAATATTTCTAAATAGTCAGTTTTCAAGTTTCGTAATTCGAGGCATGATTGTACTAGGAATGGGAGAATTACAGCAACCCAATATTTAGACAATAATTTTACTCTATGAGGAGTTGAGTTTATGAAAATTTGAGGTTGTGTTTGGGTGAGGTGTCCAAACACTTCCGAGGACGAAGCACTCCTTTGAAACAAAATAATCATAAGTACTCTTCTCAGACTACTATTCATAGCCCCTTTTCAGTACCAAATCCTTAACCTATTTATTTCAATCAACTTGAATTGCTTCCCTTAACTATCGACTTCAATTTAACAGTTAAAACTCATTAAATAGTTGCTATCCAGGCCCTCTAATCACACCAATTCCAAACATCCAGCAACCTAAAATTTTTCATATCAAACCAATTTATGCCTCTCTTATTACAAACCTTTCCATCTTCTTCTACCGTTTTAAACCTAGACCCCTAGAAGCTTTTTGAAAACTAAACCCACAACACATCCACTTGTAGGCAGCCTTAAGCCAAGTTTCCCAAACCTGCCCTACATCAGTTTAGAAATGAATAGCCTATCCTTTCTCTCCTTAAAGACTTAAGTTCTCTTTGTTCACTCTACAAACATTTTTACTAATGTGGAGCTTTCGTCCAAGTTTGATGCCCTTTCAAAAGATAACAAAATTACTAAGGTGGATATTTTGCAACTCTGAAGAGTGAAGTAAATACAACCAATACAACCTTGTGGTAAAATAACAAAGTTACTGTTGGATTATTGTTCCTAGCCCCAAAAACATTCTCATGTTCAGCCTTAAAACCTTAACCTATTTATTCTCAATCAACCCCAATTCCATCCCCTACCAAATGGCCTGTGATTTAACGATTAAAGCCATAAAATAGCCATTTTCTGAAAACCCCATCTTAAAAGCTAAGCCTAGAAGCTTTCCTAACCTTAAAACCACCACAAATCCACTTGTGGTAGGCTTCCACTAAGATTCCTAAAGCTATCCTACCTCAAAAGGAAAAGTAGGCACTTTAATCATGGAATAGTTAAATGAAATACAGGTGGAATTGAGGTCCATAAAAATTTTCCAATGGCCAAGAGACCAAGGAATATGTTTTTTCCTATCATAAAAGTATTCAAGACAGAGTTTCTTTGACAAAGATGAAAATAGGGAAGGTTCCAAGGAATCCCACATGCAACAAGTTTTAATGGCATCTCATAATTTTGACAAAGTTCAATAAGATCATAAAGACATAAAAATATAAGAGAATTACATAGAAGTACCTTTGTTTTAACAAGAATAATCTAAATTAAAGACACCAAAAGTGGCACAACCTGTGTACACTAGGAGAGTAAACAAAGTCTCTAATCAATACAAAAATAGAAAGGAACAAGGAGTATACCAAGTCAAAATGAAAGCCACATAGACGTATTTTGGCAAATATACCTATCCCCTATAACAAAAACAGCACTTGACTTTCTCCACCTATCTGCCAAATATTTCTCCCGTTTCCTTATCTAACCTTACTCGTTCTTTCTTTTTCCATCTGTATCCCTGCTCAATCAACCAATCATATTTCCTTTGACCTGCTGCTAGTTCCCATTCGGCCACTCTACGAGTTGTACATATGACAACACAGCTGCCCCACCTGTAGCAGCCTCCAACCTGTAAACTGGCCGAGGGAACCAATTGGATGATGAGAGCTACTCCCATGGCATCGAGTCACTCATATCACTAAAAAAAATACGGCAACAACCAGTCTGCCAGAGCTAAGACACACACGCCACACAGGCGCGCGCACACACACATAATCATGAATATCTCATCACCTTGGAATCAAATCTAAGTTCAGAAACAAGAAAAGCACGCATGATTGAGGCAATTAAGCCCAACCCAGAGCTTTAATTGAGGAGGTCAGACTCGAGTAGTTATTGTTAAACATCCTTCTCCACTTTTCTCCCCTGATTTCGTCTGATTTTGCAGATGTACGAGGCATTGAACATATCGTTTAGGCCCCTATTACAAGCTCTGTTTATAAAATTATCTTAGTCATTGTAGTTATTCTTCTGATCATTTGGCTCTCCAGAAATTTTATTGCTTATTGTAATTATTTTTACTTAAAATAATGCAAAGATTTTGTTTATTAAAGGTGGTTTTGGATCCAGTTGGGCATTTTACATTTATATGGCTGTAGGCATTAAATAACCTTTATGGTATTGAAATTAGTGGCTCTAATTTTAGGTACAGTCATGCATAGGTGTTTCTCCCTCCATATCTATATTTTGAACCTCATCACGAAATCCTTCAAACCATCTAATGGACGTGAACTAAGTATACTCCTGGACTTTGATGGTGTTAAATCTAATGGCTAGAGTGTAC
This sequence comes from Euryodendron excelsum, assembly GCA_033060915.1. Classification (NCBI taxonomy): domain Eukaryota; kingdom Viridiplantae; phylum Streptophyta; class Magnoliopsida; order Ericales; family Pentaphylacaceae; genus Euryodendron; species Euryodendron excelsum. The sequence goes on from CM065395.1 coordinate 33,015,698, forward strand.
TGGCAGTATATTTTTACTCAACTCCATGGTTTTTTTTTTTTTTGTGTGTGTGTGTCTGAGAGAGAGAGAGAGAGTTTTTGCTCTGTTCATGGCCATTGGAGTTTAATTTCCCACCTATCCAGTTACAGTTGCAAAACATGATCAGAAAAGAGTACTCCCATATCTTACTGTCAAAATGGTGAATGAAAGCTTTTCTTGCAAACTAGGAAATGAAGAATTTGAATGCAACCAAAGATATTTATATTTTGATTGCATAGAGAACCCACTGTTTTCTTTTCTTTTCTTTAAGACTAATGTATTTCAATTTTTTATTGTTATAAGCTTTATATACCAAACCTAACATAATTTATGCATTAAGATATGCTTTATATACGGGTGGGGACGTAGGTAAGCAATGTTAGTATCTAAGTAGTTTTAAATTAGGTGTATCTCTATCATATCAATTTTGTAGGTTTCTACCAATGAGTAAGCATGTGCATCACATGTGCCTGATACTAGTATAAGTTTATAACAAAGAGGAGATATTAGAACCTGTTGACGGCCCTGGCAAAAACAAAGATATATATCATAGTCATCTAGGCACAGAATTTTTAAAAACATTAAGCTCAATACAAAGATCCCTAAATTTTTAATGAATGAATATATGTTCACAAGACTAACATCATTGGGTTTGATTTTTTTGATACGTAAAAAGACTAGTATCATATAATCGATAGACATAAAAAAATCAGCGTACAATATTAAGAAACACAAGTAAAACTCAATATTCTGTTATTAAAAGAGAAAGAAAGCAATAAAGAAAGGACCCACAACAAACTTATTACCGTGTTGCGTCTTTTTTGCTGGAAGTAATGTTGCCCTGTTCTTGATCAGCCGAATCATTGGTATGGCTCCCCTGTTTTTTGAATTCACCTAAATCATTTATGAGCTGAAATCTTTTGAGTGATGATGTGAAAATCCTTTTCGTAACTGAAGAATCAGTGATAGATGCTAAGCATCCGATAGCATCCTGATATTAACATACAAAATTAAATAAGTATATAGAAACAAATTTTTTTTTTTTTTGGTTAATACAGCAATGGCTAATAGTCATAAGATTGGCCTAGAAAATTTACCAAGCAACAAGAAAACTAGTAGTATTATCTCAGTCAATCTCATATAATAATTGTCAGGATTCTTAAATATTAAACATATTAGCAGATTTTGGGATAGTTGGACTATAGGCCAATCATATCAAAAAAATAAAGCGTAGTATTTAAAAATGTGGCAGTTCAGGAGTGGTCATGAAAGAAGGATTGCAAGCAGATGGAAAATTATGTTTTTAAACTTCAGCAAACTGTAGAATAGACCTAAAGTTCTTTTGCAAAATAAAGACATGTCATACTCTTAACTCTTTACAAAATAATACAGAAGTTTTAACTAATTTTAATTACAACCACAAAGAACTTTAGAAAATAACAAGCCTTGCAGTGTTTTGTGCAGTTAAAAAAAATAACCAATAATTTACAAAGGAGGTGTAAGTGAAAAGCAGGGAAGAAATATAGGTTAGTGAAGAATGCTATACAATACACAGAAAGGACAAAGGAAAGCACATAATGCCCTCCACAGAAACAGAAGAGGACAGACCCCTAAATGATACTGATGAGAACTCAACAATCAGAACAAAACTTGGCACTCAATTATAGAAAAGGCAAGCAAGAACTTTATGTGTCAACCATTTCAAAGCATATAATCAGGTACTCAATGAAACCTTCAAATATGCACGCTTCTCTGGAGGTGAACCAAAAAAGACATCTATCAATGCCTGAAGCAACTCCTTAGAGCATGATGCCAAAGCCCTGATGTTTCTGCTTGCAATTTTCTTCGAATAAGGGGTTTTACTTTCAAATTCTGTTGAAGAATCACTTATTTCAGAGGTCTTTGGAAGTGTTGCAAACTCACCAGCACCCTCATTAGATCTAAGCACACTTTTGTTTTGATTCACAAGTTCCTAAGAAAAAAGACATGATATATATGAGACCAAATATAACAGAACAAAGTTCAAGAAGAGACATCACAGCAGAATTTTAAAATAAAAAAAAAAAGAACAAAAAGGAAAAGTAATAAACACATTAAGTGATTCAATACAAACCTGCAAAGCCATGGCTATACTTTCAAGCATAAATGAGTCCTTTGTGAGAAATGTCGCTAATAGTTTTGCTAAAGATCCAAAATTTTGGTAAGTATCAGTTGGATGGTGACAGAAGGCAGGTAATAATCCCCAACAGCCACGGGCATAGACCTGCAGATCTTCTCGAATCACTGACTTTTTAACTGGCAAAAAATAAAAATTTCAATTCCAAAAAAGGGAACTCATAGGATTTGCAGCTCTTAAACTATGTACCAGAAGACAGATGAACAGAACCCAGTGAAAAGTTGCAAAAAATAAATAAATAAATAAAAAGAAGATAATTGAAAATAGAATTTGATACCCTAGTTCCCATGGTCGACAGAATTTCACATATAAGTTTCAAAGATGTCATAAAAGGCCCATTAGTGATTACATAAGGAAGCAATTATGGCAATTTACTACTAATAGAATGCATGGTCTTCACAAGATTCACTGTGAACAACTATGAAATTCGTGTCCCCTAAGAAATTCATGACCAAGAAACAAGCCTTGATAACACATATGTACTACAAAATTCTGCCTCCATAAAACCTAAGCACTGGCAATTCTTAAAAGGCAGTGGTTCCGTGTCAGACACCTTGTCAACACCACAATTGGCACCCGGCAAGTGTCTAACAAGTGTTCAAACGTGTCCAATTTTTTTCATTTGCTTTTAGAAGACACTTGAGGAGCCCACATGTCCATCACTTAAACGCACATAAACCATGTTGCAAGTTTGAAAAAAATAATTGGGAAGCTATTGTAAAAGAAAAATAACGTGGATTTATAACGAGTTTAACATTTAAGCTATGCAACACATGGTTTCATATATAAAAGATTATATAAACTATATTTTTGTCATATCCACCATATCGTGTCCTGTATTTTTTAAAATTGCCGTATCGGCATGCCCATATCTTGTCATGTCTGTGTCCCGCATTCGTGTCCGTGTTTCTTAGAGCATAAAACTATACCCCTCCATATGGTAATTGATACATGTAGACACCATGCAAAAGAAGAAACAGACAGAACACATCTTATCTTCCACACACAAGCTTCATGCATAGCACATGAAACCCAAAGGCTAAGACCCAAAAAAAAGGGAAATACTTGAGATTTTGCTTTGGATCCTCATTTGAAGCTACAGCAGTTTGGGAAAATATTCTTGAGCATTTGGAAAAGAGCATGATAGGGTGGAAATGGCAAATAGCTATAGAAGGGCAGTAAACTTGCTCTCAATAAAAGAACTTTGGTTGGCCTCCTTACCTAAGAAGCATGAACACTAATACAAAAGTGCCATATTTGCGTCGGACACTCACACTCGTCAATAATGCCCCAACGCATGTCGGACATTCGTCCAAATGTGTTATATTAATTTTTAATTTTTTTAAGAGTCAATCAGACACTTGGGGCATACTTGCGTAGACCTCGCGTAGACACACATAAAACACAGCAAATTTGACGAAAATAATTTGGAAATCAATTGTTGAAGCGAAAACAATATGTTAAATATAACTATTAATTCCTATTCGTTTAGGCTTTTCAAGTTTAGGTACTTTTAAAGTCTTAAACTTTAAATTTGTTTGAATAAAGCTTTGTAAGATAGTTAATAAGACTTTTTGTTCACACTTCTTTTTCAATAGATAGAATGCGGAAAAAATATATTTTACTATTTTGACACAATAAAATATAAATGTATTTGTAACATTAAAAAATGAAGAATTTGTTACTCTCTAGTGTAGATATTAAAATATATACTTTTTTGTTGTCATCTCCTTGTTGTATCGTGTTTTCACTTTATTGAAAATTGTTGTGTCACCGTATCCATATCATGTCATATTCGAGCTTCTTACCTCCTTACTTCTTGTCCATCTCCATCATTCATGCCTTTGTTACGGAAAGGTTGGAAAAGATGCAAATGAATATTTTAAAGGGTGGATTAGAGGAAGAATTTAAGTATCATTTGTTCAATTGGGATGCTGTGCAGTCTGGATAAAGAAAGATGCATGGGTATCCAGTATCAGGTTTTATTGAGAAAGTGCTCATAGAGGTTTGCTCCAAAGCTGGTAACCTTTGGAGAAGGGTGGAGGAGAGCAAAGGCAGATCAAATGCAAGGTGATGAACTCCAGAGGAAGTCAAAGATTCTTCTTGGTTTGGTTACTGAAAGCCAATGAGAATTAGGTGGGATTTTTTCTCAGTCTTGTGAGATTTTCCATGTTGGAGATGGTAGAATAGTCAAATGCATGATATTTGATGCGAGGACGCTCCTTTGTCAAAAGATTTTCCAAATTTGTATCATATAGCTATCAACAAAATTGCAATAATCATATTATTTAAGGATCACTGATGTGGGGTGTTTATTTGGGAAACCCCACTGTAATTAGGCTAGTTCAGGATTGGGCATTGAAGGTATTGGAAGACTTCTTTGAGATGCTTTATAGAGTTGAGAAAGTGGGAGATTCAGTGAAATCATATTGTTCCATTATTTATGATGGAGCAAATAGATCCTTTCCCTGGAAGAGTTTCAGGAAGTAGGGGATATTCCTACCAACGGTTGGCCTTTTTTGTTTGGACAATAGCTTTGGACTTGATTCTCACCATTGGTAATCAGGGATGAAGGGTTTGGTTCCTTCCCAATTAAGACATGGATGGCGGTGATTGCGGTTTTATAATAGATGAGCTTAGGGTGCCATTGTAAGAGAGTGCATAGGACATGGATGGCGGCCTCGTGTTTGATGGCGTGCACTTGGAGGGAAAAGAATCGACTTTATTTTTTTTTGAGGTGTGCAGACGTCAATACATAGACTAATGTTATCTGAGATTCAAAAATTCTCATTTTTGGCTTAAAGAGAAATTTTGTCATTCTTCTTTTTACTCTAGTAGACTTTTTGTGTGAACTTAGTTTTTGGGGAGGGGCTATAGTTTATATTTTTGTATTGGTTTTTGCTTTGTGTATACCACTAGTGCACATAAGAGATGTCCTTTTGGTGTCTTTCTCGTTCGTACTATACGTTACTTGCACGCACGCACGGGTACATGCGTGGGCAATAAGAGGAGGATGCACAAGTGCCCATGGTAGGAGTTGCAACAGCTTTGAATTAAAATATAAACTGAAATAGCATTGTAAAGAGTGAAAAAAAAACTGTACAAAATGATTTCTCAAGAAAAAGATAAGTCGATTTGAAAAATCAAAATAATAAATGTTCAAAACATGATCCATTTTACAGCAGTAACCCAACATCCCAAAGAATTTAATTACAAATGAAATTGATATCCTAGAACCTACTTGATGAAACAAGCAAAACCTCAGAAGATCATGAAGAACAACAAATTTGAGGCATTATGTGGGAAGTGAAAAAACCACATTGGACATGGACCTCAAGCAGTTAAAAGTACTAATCTATTTATATGGTTAGTGAGTACCTTTAGCACCAACCGCTGAAAAGATTCTGCAAGAGGCACAACATGCTCATAAATAACCCTAAGGGAGATCCGGGACTACATACTTCTTAAAAAATAGGTATCAGCCATCACATTTTGAACAAGAGACATCTTCAGCATTAGGGATGAATAGGTAAAGTGTAAGTATTTATCTGGCACCTACTGCAATAACAGCAGACCCAAAAAAAAAAAAAAAAAAAAAAAAAAAAAAAAACAAAAAAAAAAAAAATACATTCCTGAAGCTGCAACATGTTCCATAAAAATTATGCCTCAACAATGTCAAAGTAAGTAGCATAAATTCATAGGTAGGTGCCTAACTATAATTCATAATTATTTTTTATTTTTTTGCACCAGAGACTCTTAAAACTAAAGACCATGTTCAATCCTTCCATATTCCTTTTAAACAGGCAGTAGGAGAGAGAATACTAGAAGCACAAACCACATAATTTGGTGTCACTCAGAGGATGACCAGTAATGATGTGGTGATTCCAATTAAGCAGCTATAGACTAGATTAGATGCATTTCAAGTGATGATATTTAAACCATGAGGGAGCATAATTCAAACCATTATGAAATAGAACCATACTGGATATTCACAGTTGAACTTTTTTTTCTTTCAGATAAAAGAATTTGATGTCCTTAGTCAACAGAGAAATTATATAAAATTTGAGTTGTCTCTTGAGATTGAAATCCTTATCAGTATAGCCATTTAATTAGAAATCTAGTACATACACTCAAATGTTATTGTGTCAGACTTATTCTGACAAGCAAGTATCATTATGTCCGTCAAGTTTAAGTATTGCTCCCTTCATATAGAAGTATGAGATCTCACCTACAACCACAGACACAAAATGATAAGATAAAAGTTATAAAAAATAAAGCATCTGCCTGAAGGCACAAGCATAGCAAATTAAACAATAGATAATGCAGACAAACTGAGATAACAACAGACGTTATTATAAAGCATCTGATTGAAGAAACGAACATAGCAATTAAACAATAGATGATGCAGGACAAGTGAGAAAAGAAAAATCAGTAGTCTGCAATTCTAAGTGACGTTGGAGGATGAGATTGACTCTCACATGAAAAGCTTGACGCCATTTGATGGCAGTACGTGTCCCAAGGCACAAGAAAGTAAGAAAAGAAAACCAGAAAGAAATTTAAGATGGGCATGTGCTCCTTGTGCAACAAATCTCTAACATGCACAACATTACTAAGCAATCCAGAGATTTACATAAACAGAATCCTTCCATTACATGCAATTCTGCAAGTACCTCACAACTTTATTTATTAGCCATCCTACATTTTGTGAAGAAATTCCTAGTTCAAAACTGGACAATTAGTTGACTACTTTGTCAGGCTCTTACAGTACCAATAATGAAGTTACACGAACTTATAGTAAAAAGTTAGCACTATAAAGACATTAGGCATCCACTACCACGAAATCTATGTCCATACAGAACACGAGCATGTAGCTCTGTATGATCATTGGTTTTCATCCATATTTAGAATAGCATATATAGACATGATAGCTGTTCATACTGTGCATTGCATGTGATATTCTACTATGTGAATGCCCCCAGTGAAACAAAAGAGCGGGGAAACCCACAGAACTTACTCCAATGATGAGACAATTGGTGCAAAACCTGGAGACTGCACATTATTTATTTATCTATGTCTTTTTAACAAATAATCAATTCTATAGAAGAAAGTTGCAATAAGGGGGCAAAACCGTTTACGAAAACCATTAATCAATATACACCATTGGCTTTAAACCTACATGCATATACGTAATCTCTGCAAAAAAAATCAACAAAACAAGATAAACAAGAAGCTATAAACTAGTAAGGAAACATCCAAATAAACAGGGAACATGAGAATAATTCCCTTCAAAACTATTGCGATTTTTGTGTTTCGATAAGTTACCATATTTTTCCATTGAATAAATTTCATAGGTTTCATGTGTCCTCAAGTAGTGGCAGAGGTTACCAGATTCTCATGATATCTGGAGTCCATGATGCAATTGGCAGTTTTAAGAAAGGCATTGTTTTATCTGTGAGATGAGATTTGTTTTCTTTTAATGGTGAAACATCAAAGGTTTTGTATCACCCAGAAACGGTCTAAATTTGATCAAATTGGTACAACCAAAATTTCAGAAAAGACGATTTGTTCGTGTTGGTGGCTACTCATCAGACATAGCTGAAGCTGCATTTTCGGATATAACTATGTGATATAAATCCACTCTGTATACAATGTATCAGTCTTTGGCCAACCAATTAAACATCTAGGAAAAGGTGATGATCGCATATGGTTTCTTGTTCATTCATCTATGGTGAGCCATTACAAGAACTCTCAAGAGTGCCCAAGGATGTGACACAATTTGAAGCTCTTTTCCCTCCTCAAACAAAAAGAGAGCCCATTTCCCCTTTTTGACATGGATACAATCTTGCTCACTAGAATTTAGAATCAGCAAGTTGTAGATGAGTTTTTTTGAACTAAGTGCAAGAAACAAAGATGTTACAGGCTTAGAGGCATAGAAAAGCTGCTTTTTTCCAAGTTAGAATCACAATTATGAAAATTTAATTTTCACCTTCAACCGCATAGAGATTTTTTTTAAATCCCAAAAAAAAGTTCTTTTTTTGGGGAGGATACGGGTGTTGTAGCATCACTGAGATTATTAACAAACAAAGTAGGTACTCAACTACTTCCGTTGGAGATCAAGGATGCAAAATGATGATACTGAGGTCAACACGAGTTCTGGAAGTACAGAACAGGGAGGGTCAATCTCATCAATCCCAACTCGAAGTGAAATGAAGCTGAACGCACAATTGTCTGGATGTAAAAGGGAATCTTGCTGACTCAAAACCCCAGATTATTCTTGGGCACCAACCCTACGCCTTGACTAAAAAATCTAAGACCTCCAGCATGCAAATCATGTAAATTAATAAATCCAATCAACCTTGATGAGATCAGCTATTAGTATGAAATCCAAGACGTCTTTCATGGTTGTGTAGTAACCCAGACAAATACATCTCAGCAAATAAAGAAAAAAAAAAATGGTGACCAGACAAGTACATTGAGGATGATACTGAACCAACCAAGCTTTCAGGATCATTAAAGCCTAAAGAACATTGGAAGTGCTCCATAGCTTTAGGAATTCTATTGAATCACTCCCAAGCCCATTCCAACAATGGGTTTCAGAAAAAACAAATTATATTAGTACATAATATGATTAAAAGGCCATCGCAGTATATTCACCAAAAAGAGTATGTGATTTTACAAATTCTGTGTTTCTTTACAAGAAATTAAAAAGAAGATTTAGACATCAGCACTTTGAAACAGTAAGCAGGATGCGGAAGAAGAAACACATTTCCTGTGGCATTTCGGATTAGGGTTGGTCGTATACTGTAAAAACCTGAAGGCAAATCACTTACCAAGTTTGCAGAACAAAACTGATATGACTGCGCCAAAATATGCTCATCTGGAATTCCACCACAGCTGC